>CM076582.1:1565221361-1565323202 GCA_034641835.2 Pinus albicaulis
TCCCATCTGCTGACAAACCACCAGTAATGCAGTTTTCACCCCAAGCATGAGAAACATGTTCCACTGAGCCATGAGGGATTCCAAAGGTTTTCTTTCCACACCTCCACCCTTATGGATTCATCTTGTAGGCATACTCTGATATTCAAGAGGATGTATTCCTCCACCTAACAACCATGAGGTATTCCAGAGGTTTTGTTTCCATGCCTCCACCCTTCTTGATTTAGCCTTGTAGATATATTCTAAGATTCCAAGGTAGATATTCCTCCACCCAAAAACCATGAGGGGTTCCAGAGGTTTTGGTTCCACACCTCCACCCTTCTATTTAATTAAGAACCCTAGATAACCCAACAATAACCATGCTTAATGAAAGGTGAAGGGCTCTAAAGTTAGATTCCTATGTTATGGAACATGAAAAATATTCCAGTTGTTTCTTATCATAAATGAATTTCACATTGTTATGAAACATAAAATGATCACAGTCATTCTCTATCAAATAATGGCTTCAATATTTCTTCCCTAAGTAGTGGCACACTAGGATGTAAAGAAAAATCCACTCATTAACATTGTTGAAGGATCATTCCTCACAAGGATAGATTAAGGTTTCTAACCTCCTTATGTAGACACATCAATATCAGTTCCACAACTAGGACACACAAAAATAAGAATAAAGCAAGCAATTGAAATTGTAGGCATAATTTCCTTTATGAGTCCATACACCTTCGTTGATATTTACCCTAGGTTTTTATTCATTTTTAATGAAATGATAAATATCGATTGAGAACTTGAATGGATCTAAATCACCTATGGTGCTATGATGTTCCAAGCCTTGCAATTCTATTCCACTATTCTCTGGACCTGAGCTCTGCCATCAACACACTTGATTTTGTCCCTCCATTCCCATTGTTTTATCTATCCTTTCTCCCCCCTTTGCTACTATACCCCTATATTCTTCTACACACACTATCCTTATGGTTAGTTAGGCCTTGACCTTCTAGCCCAACCCAGATGGCCCCCTATCCTTCCTGACTCGTTGTTAGCTAATTTTTCCTTTCGCCACCATGTTTCCTACCATTTGGCCTCCCCTCTTTCTCCCTCTCTCTGCCATTTTCCCTCTCCCCATGTTGGCAAGGTGTGTGGGAGAGAAAAAATATTATTCATTGTTGCAAAATATATGCCAGCCATTGTTGGTTGTTTTTAGTCATGTCCCTCCAATGCATGCAAGCACCCCTGGTTTACTATGTCTTGGTGTTCAATTCCCCTCTCCATGATCGAAATCTGTTATACCTTATAATTGAGCACTATACGTACCAAGAATTATTTGTATTCAAACCTTGAATATTTATTTTGGCTGAGGTCCCACCCAATGTATTTAAAGTTCTGTGGCCCCTTAGGGAAATACCACTATGTTATTAGTTAAGGTCTTATTTAGATTCCATTTATTATTTTAATCATAGACATAGTGTATATGTTATCTCCAGTATGTATACAAGGATAACTAAAAAGGTGTTTACCATAACCATGAAAATTCAATTTCAACATGTATTTCCGAATGTAACAAAATATTTGTAATATCATATTGGTGTGAGGTGACTAAGATAATATTTACAATATATGCCTAAATGTGTCATGACTAGGACCCTTTACACAATATGTAGATGTTTACCACATGACCGGGGTCATTATAGAAAATCCCTAAGAAATTCCTTACTTTCACCTATCTATCATAGGCCTACACAGAATGAGGATTACTCTCCTTTATCATAGCATTTTTATCTGGAGAACCTAGCTAGCAACTAGTTGTTGGGTCTTGAACTAATTACCATCAAGAAAACCTTCATAAAGAAAGAGACTCTTTTGTTTTCCAAGATCAGAGAAAGAGTGGTTCTCATAGGAGAAAAAAGAAGGAATCAAAATACAACAAAAAAAATAATTATGTGGAGCCATTGATTAAGAGTTAAATTGACACTTATCTGAGAATCTAGAGAATTCATTATTACAAAATGTTGATCCATTACCATCCAAAGAAGTCAATGGATCTCAAGATGATACAAAATTTTGTGACCTTACAGTAAAGCTTCCCGATTCAACTATCTCATAATGAAGATTATGTACTTTAATATAAGGGGTTGGGATCGCCCCAAACCAAAATATCTCTAATTAAAAACATTCAATCAAAATATCTGGACTTAGTCCTTTTAGAGGAAACAATGGCAGAGAAGGAAAATTCTCGTGACTTACTGTTGAAAATATGTCCTACATGGGAAGTTTGTGCCACTTGTGGTTCTGGCATATCTAGAGGGCTCACTGCTATGTGGAATCATAAATGTTTCTCCTTCAAATCCTTCAAGTCATGTGTTGGAATCATTTTAACTAGATATTGCAAAGGATCATATTACCATATATGAATTTTGAACATATATGACCCTATAAAAACAAAAAATCATTATGGGATAAGATTGATGCTAGTGGAATCCTATATATTCATTCTCTTATAGTAGTTGGGGATTTGAATTTCATAATGGATGCATGGGACTATTGGGGACAAATGGATAATATGGACCCATTAGCAAGAATTTTTAAATACCTTTTCAATATTAAGATGCTTAGGGACATTGTCCGTAACTCAATATGTCAAACTTGGAGAAATTGGCATTATGGAGTAGATGGAATTGAAAAAAGGCTCGACAGATTCTTAGTTCATTCATTTTTGTATGAGAGAATGAAGAATCTTGAGCATACAAATCTGCTTTTGAATTAGGCACTGAATGTGAATCAATCACAACATTATTGACTTGTTAATTGTGGGAGTCTCTTTCAATGTTCTGAACAAAAACAAGTTCAGAATGATGACTCGGTTGTTGTAATTCCTCTTGTTGGAATTGAGATTCAAGCTGCAAAAAATCTATCTTTTTATGTGCATCTTGTAGACAGAACTTAATATTAGACAAAGTGTGCCTACTGATTTTAACCGTGTCTCCACCGGTGGATAAGATTAGAGTGCTTAATAACTCTAATAATCCATGAATTTTCTCCATAGTCAAAAAAATGATCACAACTATAAACTTGTAGAGAAGAAACAATGCCCACTAGCAATACAATGTCACTGCAATTTTATTTTATTTTTTTAAATGTACAGCGAACAACCAGTGTGCAATAGCCCTTAAAAGAAATCAATACAAAAGTCTTGTGTCCTTCACGAAAGACTACTTTTATATAAATTGCAGAGAACAATTCACAATCTCGAACAAAATATTTATTATACCAGCTTGTCTTGCTCCTTAAATGACACTTTCATGAACTTTTTCCAGCGTTTCCACGAGGTTGCGAGTAAGAAGATAATGTGAGATCTAAAACACCATGGTTGCTCATGGCTTCGGATTTGTGGTTTTCTTCAATTTTGTAACCTTCGACTTCTTCAAAAGGTGATTCCAACAATGTGACTATGCAGCTCTATATATATGTGTGTGTATTTCATGAAACTCATACCACATAAAAGAGATCATAAGCACATACAATAATTGTACGTACCTTTTGGAAATAACAGAAATTTCCTACCACTTTCGATGGAATAGGAATATATACTCTGAATTTTTTGCAGCAATATATAAATTTGGTTCACAAAATGCTCATACCAGAACTTCAATCGTCCTCCATTCTTTGACTCATTCTTTACGTGTGTGAAGGAACTGAGTAGCAATGTCTCCGCTTAAACTTGTAAAATGGAGAACAAAGACGAAGAGGAGGTAGCACGGCGATCTCTCAATGAAACTGTCGCAGCGGGGCCTCTCAAGGATCGTCTCTATCTAGCAGTGATTACCATTGCTGAAGCCAAAGCCCAAAAGCATGGGATGAACGTTTCGCAGCAGGCCACGACGAATAGTTGTAGGAGGTGTAAGGCTGCGTTTTTTTTGTTTAGTAATGAGGCCGAGAGTGAAGCACACCGCTATGAACCCAAACGGTGCTTGCTCATCTTGCCACGAGCGATTGATCACTATTGATATCGAACCAGAGGAGACAAAGAACTTTGCAAGGTTTGTTGCGGCATTGGCCTGTGAAAGGGAGTTAGAGGCAAAGTTTGTTAGTTTCCAGAAATAGTTGGATGAACATGGCCCCTTTGAAGCAGTGGTGGTCCCTTTTAAATATAAACCAGGTGGTTTTTGGCAAAGCAGGATCGGTGCAACTGTGGCCCAAGCGGAAGAAATTAGCGGATGTTATAACACGAGTGCTCTTGGCAGAGGTTATGCACATCCTTGCGCCCTCTCGGTTTTATAGCTACGCAAACAGATGCTGAAGCGTCGTCACTTTAAACTAGCCAAAAAGGAGGGGTTTGCATAGAAGCAGGTTGCAGGTAACCTGCTGGTTTAGAGAATATATACAAGCTAACAGGGACAATATCGGAACAGTGTCCACCTGATACTATAAAGGATAAACACCGCAAGAAATATACAGAGATTCCAAACAAGGAGTTGAACAATGTAAGGGGCTTCTATCACGAGATCAAAACTCTAGTGCATGAGTTTTAACCCCAGAAATCAATGCTCGAAGTTCTCATTGTCATGTTGGGTATTCAATGCACAAAATTCGAAAAACAGTCTTCAAAAAAACCCACAGAGATTCTCTCAAACCAATGTGTCAATTATAATGCACCACGAATAGACTGCAGTTCTGACACCAACGTTTTCAATAGAGTAATGCAGGGTGCAGAGAAACTGTCTTGTTGAAAGAGCGCAGGTGGCAAAGGGAGCAGATAAAGCGCTCAGAAGCCAACGCTTTCAATGGAGTAATGCAGGTGCATATAATGCATCTAAAATTTAGCTGACTGAACAAATAGTGCAAATTAGAGCAGGCCAAGATAGTCTCACTCTAATACCATGTTAAACACACGCATAGGTAAACACACACATAGGAAAGATAGGCGTGAGTTATGTTACTATTAACTATAGATGTGCTTTTATAGTACATTAGGTGTGACCCTTGGATTCCGCATTCCAATGACACTTGGACTCCTTTATGATTGTTCGGCGTCCACACCTATCCGTTGAAGATTAGGTGTCCAACATATTGCAACAGTGAAAGCTGAGAAAAGGTGAAAGTCTATGGAAGCAGTAAAGGTCGAGAAGAGGAAAATTTTATTACAGCAGTGAAGGTCGAAGTCTATTGCAACAGTGGCGTAGTCCTCGTAGGGAGCTGAAGTGGAAGAAGGTTGAAAATCTAAAGCAAGCCAAGGTTGAAGAAGAAGTCGAGAAGGAGGAAGGAGCAGAAAGTGGACTATCATGGAAAAAGGAGATTTGTGTCTTAGTCTTGGGGAGGCAAATAGGTCAAGGGTCTTGGTCTTGATATTTGTCAATTGGAAACTCTATAAGAAGAATATTTTTTTCGGGTTTTCCTCTCAAAGAGTGAGAGGTTTTGGCCCTCATTGATAGCCTATATTTTGGGTCTCTTGTCTCTTTATGGTTTATGCAATGGTAGTTGTTTGATGAAGAATAACACTAATAACCTAAGTAAAAGAAGATCATAATCTAAAGAAGTAAAAAACACTCACAAGTAGTTACTAATAGAAGAGAAATCACATAATTACTATGCCCTATATTTCTCAACATGGAACCAGAGCTAAGGTGACTAAGTCAAGGAAGGGACACGTAAGGATCAAATTTCAAGGAAGACATCAAAGCAAAGGTCATCTTAAAGTCAAAGGAAGCATCATAACCCTAGATCAAAGAAGTCTACAAAGAAGTATTGAGATCATCATCAAGAAGGAGAAGGCCAAAACCCTACATCTACTCAAGTTAAAGTGTTTTGAAGACTATTCATCAAAAGGAAGCTAGATCAAAAGGCGGTATCATCTCACTCTTTGTGGGATGAAGGATCATTCTTGTAGAAAACTACCTTCATCAAGGAGAATCTTTCTATCCTCTATATCATCATCAACATCGAGGAAGCAACAAGGAGCATCCTATTAAGTAAAAAAAATTGTGTACACATCTGAACATGTCAAAATGTCTTTTTGCAAGGAAAGCAACAAATTGGTTGGGGCTTCAAACTATCTTGCATGGAAGAAAATGACAGATATGAATCTCACTGAAAATGAGGTTATGGAACATATCAAAGGATCTATCACTAAACCAAGAGAGGAATATTCTCAAGCTCTTGCCAGATATATGAAAGGGAAAGTTAGGGCTCAAAGGATTCTCATAGAATCCATCAAGGATCCCCTCAATCCCATATGTATGTAAACTCAAAACTTTAAAAGAAATCTATGACAAATTGGTATAGTTGTATTCCATAAGCGTTGTTATAGTAGTCATCTCATTAAGGCAAGAAATCTACAAGCTGAACATGTCAAAGGAAGATGGAATAGCCTCATACTTTATGGAGGATATCTAAAATCCGAGATCAACTACAAAATCTGGGAGAAGTCATGTCTGATAGTGAAATGACTATAGTTGTATTAAATGCACTCGAAGGAGTGGGATAACTTCAAGTATTTATGGGAAGAAAAAAGCTATTCCATTCCAGGATCTATGGTCACTATGCAAGATTGAAGAATCTAGACTAAAGGCCAAATCTGATCTAATATAGGAGCAGGTGAGAAAAATCAAGCTTATGTTGCAATGACAAGAAGAAAGGCAAATTTTGGAAAGTTTAGTTCTTGGAAAAAGAAAAGAAACATGTCTAAAATTCAATGCTATGGGTGTCAGGAATATGGACACTACAAAAGAGATTGTCCTAAGGACAAGAAGGACAACAAAAGAGTTTGTCCTAAGGACAATCAGGACAACAAATGGGGAAGAGAAGAAGTTTATATCACCATATAGTAGAGGAAGCTGAAAACAAGAAGTCCAAGAAAGAGGAAATAAGAGATCTCTATCACTGAGATAGCCTTCCTCGCCTAAGTTCTTTTCAAGTTCCTAAGTCTTCTATTGTAAGATATGGCTATCATAATTCACTAAATGGGATGCATTAAGGCATCATAGAAGCATTGAAAGTAAGAGCTCAAGGACATCATCATAGAGAAGCATGAAATATGGATAAAATCTATGGAAGTCAAGGATATAGCTCTTGGGAATCTCATTGGGAACATAAGTGGCAAGGTCATCTAGTACTAGGTCCACCATACATCTATGATCTATCAAAAGGAAACATTTGCTGATGGGGATACTTTAGATCCTCAAGATTCTCTGATGGAATCTTCATTGAAAGGTTCACAGATCATGTGGAAAAGCAAGTGTTTCATCAAGAATTCCAAACTTGTGGAATTCATGGGATGATGGTATGATGACATAAATGTGAAGCAAAACAAAGGATTGAAGCTCTTTAAATCAAGGAAGTTGTTGCAGGAAGTCTAGATGACCCAAAGGAAAAATGAGGTATGTATGCTTACATTTGATATTGTGGAAGTCATCTCATATGGTTGCAGGTAGCATGGATCAATGCTCTATCTTGAGAGCATAATTAAAAGGAACGATCTCCTACCTCAAAGGAATGCAGGAATGCATGGGTCACACATTCACTAGATGAAATCAACAAAATATGTCCCCATATGAAGTATGAGGTGGTTGACTACAATTGAGGAACTTTAATTGGAAGCTCTTGGGAATAAAATGTGTGAAGAAAGGAAGGAAGAGATCGTGGAATATGCAACCATGGTAAGGCAATTAGCATCTGAAATAGCAAGAAGATTTGACTAGGATATCTCCATGGAAGATATGAAGACTCTGATGGGGTCTGAAAAAGAAAGAGACCCTTGACAATATATATCTTTGGGAGATGTGTTGATATGTATGCGGGATGTTGATGCAAACTAAAAGATATCATGATGAGAGACCATCACAAAGGTAATGTTGATTTTAATGTTCATTCCCTTATTTTTGAACAAATATTTGGATGGGTTTATGCAAGGCTTCCAAGGGAAGATCTATGGATGTCTTCCATCACCAATGCACATGTAGTAGGATGAAAGATCCTTAAGTAAGCATGGCATGAGGAAACCAACATGGCATGAAGGAAGGTCGAATATGGATTGATGGATCACTTTTCGATGATGACATGACTGTCTCATGGATGAAAGTGATGGATGGTCTGTGCCCTAAGAAGAAGTCCCAAAATATGAAGGCTCTTGAATGACGAAACAAAGTTCATGACATCGTGAGGAGGATTTCTTCAAGAAATTGGCTGTCCCATTATCTCCACCTGAGAAGTTGTTGTAGGTCCCTAATTAAGAGGGAGCCTGGAAACAAGTTTATTACTTGGAAGAAACTTGGAAATTCCTAAGCCAAGAGGGAGCTTAGGTACATTCCTTCCATAGGAATGAGTACATTCCTTTATTGGAATAGATATGTCCTCCCTAATTCAGAGGGAGAGATAGATACATCATTCCTGTCTTCACTTGGGAAGACAAAATGGAGGATTGGGTAAAACATCTGACATTTGACGCTCTTTGAGGATGTATTAGGACATCCAAGATAAGAGTAGTCATTGAGGACCGATATTCTTTGAGGACTGGGAATCCAAGATAAGAATAGTCCTGGTGGAACACACCCTGAGAACCCAGGTGGGGAATGTTCGGAGAGAGACAATGATAAGGGTGTCTATACATCATTGGTCTCACCAGCATTGTGCTCAGATCTCATTGAGAGATAGAGTTGTTAGTCAAGGCATTGATATGTGACAATGCTAGTTCATATGATGCTATACAGATGGGTTACCAATCCGACTATTCTTATGAGAAATTCTTCAGATTGAGAATGACCAAGTACCATTATGAATAACTGCCTAGTTAAGAGGGATTGTTGAAAAATGTAACTTGGTTTGGTCTTCATAATGACATGTGTAATTGGATTTTATGTAATTCATGAAAAGAAGAAAAATAAAATTATTATTGTAATGCTTGTCTCATGGGTTTCATGAGCAAGGAATTTTACTTTTAGTTTCACTCCCATTGTGAGTCCTCAAGATTAGTCATAAAATAAATTGAGTCAATGTCATGTATGAAGGACCCTTCTTCGGCATACTATATTTGTATATGAGTCAATGAATATGTCAAGTAGCCCTCCAAGACCAAGCACAAGCATTAACCTCAAGTCGACTTCAAAGTGGAATTAATTGTCTCCTCCAATAGTCACGTCGGCTCATCTACATGTCAAGTCGGATAATTGCCTTGGGAAACAAGTATAAATAGGAGTGCTTGGCATTATTTCATAGGCAGGCTTTCACATATCACAGTCCAAAGTGCAAGGGTCATCAAGGGAGCTGAGTTACCAGCGAGGAAGGAAGAAAGAGAAGCGAGTTAGTTTGTGTTGATTTGGGACTGTTTTGTGCGTCATATTACCTCCACACACACGAAATTGCAGACTTGTACATGACCGCAGTGAAAGACGAGGAAAGGTTAAAGTATATTGCATCAGTGAAGGTCGAGGGAAGGTGAAAGTCCATGGAAGCAGTAAAGGCCGAGAAGAGGAATGGTCTATTATAGCAGTGAGGATCGAAGTTGTTGCAGCGATGGCGCAATCCTCCTAGGGATTTGAAGTGGAAAAAGGCTGAAAGTCTAAAGCAAGCCAAGGTTGAAGAAGAAGTTGAGAAGGAGGAAGGAGCATAAATTGGAATATCATGGAAAAAGGAGCTTTGTGTCTTGGTCTTGGAGAGGCAAATAGGTCAAGGGTCTTGGTATTGGTTTTCGTCAATTGGAATCTTTATAAGAAGAAGAATTTGTTTGGGTTTTACTCTCAAAGAGTGAGAAGTTTTGGCCCTCGCTTGTGTCTTTTTTCTCTTTATGGTTTATGCATTAGTAGTTGTTTGATGAACGAGAACACTAACTAGTAATAACCCAAGTAAAAGAAGATCCTAATCTAAAGAAGTAAAAAGCACTCACAAGCAGTTACTAATAGAAGAGAAATCACATAATTATTTTGCCCTAGACTTCTCAACAATTCCAGGGTTGTACGATTTCTCCACAGGCATATTTGTGCATTCCAGCAGGAAGTGTGAATTCTAGGAGGAGGTGTGAGTGGCTAGGAGAGGCCAGATTAGTTGCAAAGGGAGATAAGGGTGTCTTCTAGATTATTTTGTCCGTAGAAGGTTGTCAGATCTTTGCTAGATTGGCAAGCAAATCATTGTACTCTTGAATTTGTTGAAGATAATAATAAAACCCTCATCTGCTACACTGGTTTTCCCTTCAGGGTTTTTCTAGAGACATTTGCCCAAAAATAATTGTGTCAAATTTTTGTGTGTGCGTCTATTTCTTAGTTTCGTAATTTATTTTCCACAGTGTTGCACTCAATTTGTCAAAGTTTCACGGAAGTGAAAGTGCCAAATTTTTTCAACTAGATCGGGTCATCTATCAGTAGTCTCCATGTCATTGTAAATTCATTCTGCAAGTTATGTAATGTAAATGATCCTAGTAAGACATGGAATGTATGTAGCAACCTAGGTAAGCCTGAGATTTTGGCGACAAATTTCAGCATAGGAGGTTTTTTAACCTCATTGATTACCTGTGTTTCTAAACACGGCTGATTACCTGTGTTTGTTCATTGATTACCCCTTGGTATCATTATCTCCTCTTCTAGGTGGAGCCTCTCTTGTCTTGAACTAACTCTTTTATTTTCTTGCATTAGTTAGAGTAGCTCACTAACCATTTAGATCTAGTTTCATTATTTTTAACTTTCATTTTCCCAAGCGCTTCATTTGATTACCATCTATTGATCTAAGTAGCTCTGATTTACATTGAATAAACAGTTACTTGGCTAATAGATCTAAGTATATTTCTATTGAAGTTGCTTATTGTTGAAAAGTGTAACTAGGATCGGTCTTCATATTGACTATGTAATAATGTATTTATGTAAAGAAGAAGACAAAGATAATAAAATGTATCTTTGTTATGCTTGCTTGATGGGTTGCATGAGCAATATTTTATTATAGGTCAATAGACTTCTTCTCAATGTCTATTAGGATTTGTCTTCTGATTATAAATGTATTCATGAGTCATGTATATGAAGTGTCTAGTCAAAAGGATATGCTCCAAGACCTTGTCATCTAACTGTGAAGACAATGGTTCAAGAATGATGTTCAAGCAACCCTCAAGACAACCTCCTTATCGTTGGAAGATCAGCACTACAAGTCGGCTTGAAAATGCTGGAAAAGTCGGCTCAATATATGTCACATCAGTTCACTGATAGGTCGCCTAATTATAGGTTCGAACAACTATAAGTAGCCCAGAAATCTACGCAGAAATTACAAGAACAGATTCGGACTTGTCTGAGACTTTTAGACTAAATTGCAGGAATTTCAAGATTGAAGGAAATGCAAGAATAGGACTGCGTACTGGTGTAAAGAGAAACAGATCAGCAAAGAAGGATTTCGGATCAGGGTCTATAATATATATGAAGTTGCAGGACTATGTTTTTGGTGCAAATCTCAGGAAGTGGCAGAAGTAAAGTAGGTGTAAAGTAATGTATGTCTGCTCAACGAAGTGATACAAGAAAAGTAAAGGGTATCTACAAAATGTAAAGAAGGGTGAACTGTCCAGCAAAAGGAGTCATGGCGTGTAAAGATCAATGTACAGATTGAAGACCAACCAGCAAGGTTATGTAGAAGTGCAAGGTGTGCACTAGTCAATCTATGACAAGGTGTTGATGTCTTAAATAAGGAAGAATTCAAGTGGAGACCGAGCTCTCTAGTTCTAGTGCAGAAAGGTGTAGGATGGTGCAGGATGGTGCATAAAAGAAGGATCAACTTAGGGAGTCAAGGAAGAAGCAGTGACAAGGTCTTGGAGGCATACAAAGGTCAAGGGTTTGAGTCTTGGTCATGGTACTTGTGATTTGAATGTCTATAAGAAGGATTCTTTGCGGGTTTTTCCTCTCCAAGAGGGAGAGGTTTTGGCCCTGGCTTGAAGAGCCTATATTTGTGTGTCTTGTGGTTTTGGTAATTAACTTGATGAAAGACATAATAAACTAAGTTGAGAATACTTAAGTAAGTAAAGTAAGTTCACAAGTAATTATCAAGGAGAGAATTTGAATTAATCTTTGCCCCTCCAATTTCTCAACATGTTATGGGAGCTAAGGTGTTGAACACAAGGGCTACTTGACAAGAAGACACTCAAGGAAGCAAAGATACTTCAAAGGTTAGATTAGTTTGCAAGGTAGATACTTCAAAGGATCTGCTAATCAAGAAGATAATCTTTTCCATCAAAGATTTATATTCAAGACATTGTTGGAAGAGACATCATCTTTTTGGAAGACATCCTTTATCATCAAGGATTCAAGATCACCTACATTCGAGAATTCATTCTAAGAAGGATTTCCTGCCTTCATCATCATCAAAGAAGTTGCTAGAAGGAGGAAGTTATCCTACTCAAGTAAGTATCTCTGACCTTAACTAAATCTGTCAAAATGACTTATTGCAAAGAGAGCAACAGATTGGTTGGGTCATCAAACTTTAGTGCATGGAAGAAGAGAACAAATTTGAATCTAATTAAACATGAAGGTATGAGCTACATCGAAGGATCTACAATTCAGCCCTCAAAAGAAGATGCTCCAGCTCATGCCAAACACATGAAAGGAAAAATCAAAACCTGAAGGATTCTCATAGAATCCATTAAGGACTCCCTCATACCCTATGTATCAAAACTAAAAACTGCAAAAGAAATATATGAGAAACTGGTGGAGCTATTCTCTGTGAGTACTACAGGAGAAGCAATTCTCTAAGACAAGAACTATATAAATGAAATTGTCAAGAGAAGAAGGAATCACTTCATACTTTATGAGGATTTCTGAAATAAGAGACCAACTGCAGGAATTGGGAGAAGTAATGTCTGATACTGACATGACTACCGTGGTGCTGAATGCTCTACCGGAAGAATGGGTAAACTTCACTTCAAGCTTATATGAGAAGAAAGAAGCAACACCATTCCACGATTTATGGTCTCTATTTAAAATAGAGGAAACAAGACTAAAAGCCAAAGCTTATACAGGATCAAGTGAAGGGAATCAAGTCTTTGCCGCCATTGTTGAGTTTTTTGAGTGTTGGTGTAGCATCGGATGTGCTCTAGCTCCCAAAATTTGTGGAGGGACTACAATACTTGAGATCTCTAATACCCAGAAAGGGATTTGGGAAATTCCATCCAGTTTGGAAGATAACTAATTAATTAATATTTTGAATTAAGGACCCTAAGTCTAACTTATGAAAATTAAAATATTAAAGGTGTTAATTTTGGACAACTAGGTCCAAACTCCATGTTGTGATGCTCAGATGAAGATGCCAATATTTTTATTGGACTCCTCTTTCGGAGAGGTGCAAGATCAATCTAAAGATCATCTTGATCCGATGAGCAGAACATTTATTTTGAATTAATTCCACTTATGTGCAAGGTCGGCCAGAATTGAAATGTAGGCTTGAAGCCCCAATAGATGTGTCACACACCCTCACTGATGGATATATATAGGTCAACGTTGGAGGTCATTTTCATCCATCACTCATCACACATTCCCTCTCTGCATTTGATTGGGTCGATCATCACTTGGAGTCTCTTTTTCTCCACACGTGGGAAAATTGCAGCAAGGATATTTCTGTTTTGACCTAGGGTTTCAGCGCAGATTTGACCAGCATTGATCAAACTGACCCTAATCTCTCCCAAAATTTTGATTTCTAAAGTCCGCATTTTTTTGGCGCAGAAATTGAGGCTGGGCGTTGACTTTGATTGAGCTACATTGACTTTTGCTGCTGTTGTTTTTGTGTTGATCGTTGACTGGGACAACGTGGACTTTTGTGGACTTTGGGTTGATTGATATAGAGCTGTTCGAGAGGCTTGTGTGACACATTCTAGTTGGTTGACCGTATTGAGACTTTGCTGGTTGAAGCATCCTGTTGACCGTTGTAACGCACCACGACACATATTTTGTTGATCAAGTTAAGTGTATTTTTGGCTTGTCTTCTGTCGATCTACTGGTATGTTCTATCAGCATTTTACTTTCTTGTTTATGTGATTGTTGTTTGATATTGGGGATAAAAGTAAAGTTGCATCAAGCATAGAACATCTACGAAAATTTACATGGAATCGGAGCTAAGGTGAAGACAAAGCCCAAGTTTGTGGCAATCATCGAAGAAGAGCATGGGTACCTCAAACTATAATGGCTTCAAAGCTGATGATAAGCTGATAGGGAACGAAGACTTCCATGCCTGGAAGATGACTTTGGATCTTATGTTGGAAGACCAAGATGTCATGGACTATGTGCAGGGTAAAATCCAAGAGCCTCCGTCCTCTGCACTTGTTGCCACCAAGTCAAAATATAAGAAGGGGGGAAATCAAAGCAAAGCTGATGATCCAGGATTCAATTCATAAGAGTCTGGTAGCCTATGTCTCTAAGCTGGGTACATCCAAGAAGATGTATGATAAGTTGGTCGACATGTTCAAGGCCAATAATGCAAATCAAGTCCTTTTCTTGAAGAACCAGCTGAAGAATCTGAAGAAAGGCAGGGATGAATCCATCCAATCATATTTTCTGAAGTTGATCGAAATCAGAAATAATCTTCTGGCCATTGGGGAGACAATAGCTGATCGAGAAATGGTTCTCACCACACTTGGAGGTCTCTCCTCCGAATGGCATGTATTCAATACTACCATTCTCAATAACAATGTGATACCTGATTTTGACGAAGTACTATCAAGATGCGTACAAGAAGAGACAAGAATGAAGGAATATGAAAATGAAGGAAATGTTGCCTTCACTGCTCGTGCTAAGAAGAAGAACAATGGTGGTCCGACGAACAAACGAAGAGAAGGGGCCCAAGCAAAGAAAGGTAAATGTTACACATGTCACAAGACCAACCACTATGCTAGAGAATGCCCTTTCGAGAAGGATTCTCCTGATGATGATGATAACAACAACAACTAGAGGAATGGCAATCAAAGGAACAACAAGTTCAAAGGGAAGAGGAAGGCTCCCTCTGGTGGAAATGGGCAACCTTTCAAAAGGTCAAGAAATTCCAAGTATGAGGAATCTAATGTTGTTGATGATAAAAGAAATGAGTTCATTCTTGTATTTGCCCTCTCTGCTGCATCTGCACCCGACACTATGGCTGTCTGGTTGATTGATAGTGATGCCTCAAGGCACATCACTGGGTTTAAGGAATCACTTTCTGATATGGTTGATAAGGATGTTAATCTGAAAATTATCCTTGGAGATAATGCCACATATCCTGTGAAAGGGACAGGGACTGTGACCCTTCACTTATCTCAAGGTCAAGTCTCCGCTTGCAAGATGTACTATATGTACCTGACTTGAAAAAGAACCTTGTGTCTATTTCGGCCATGGAAGACAAAGGTTTCAATGTGGCATTTGCTGATGTGAAGGTGCGCATCTGGAAGAAGAATTTCAAGGAAGCTATCACGATTGGGTTTAGAGTTGAATGTTATGTATATTTTATTAATTATTAGTTAGATATAGTTATTTTAAGTTTTATTAAGTGAAAGGGCATGATTCTTCACCAAGGGACACCATGAGGCTATATTTAAAGCCTCGGTGATTCCCCATTGTAATCATATCTCATTTTTTATCAATAATAATATATAATTATCAAGTATACTAGAGTTTTTACACTCCATTGGTATCAGAGCCATCGCTCTTCGGGATCTGTGTGATCATCCAGAATTAAGGAATTACAAGAAATTCCAGAATTATAGATTTTTTTTAAAACCAAGTGCTTGTGGGCAACAACATTTGTTTTTAAAAAGAAAGGAAGAAATATATATATATATATATCAAAAGAGAGAAGGAAAGTCAACATAAAGGGAGAAATAAATTAAAAAGAAGAAAAAAAGAAAAAGAAAAAAGAGATATATATAAAGAAGTAAAAAGAAATAAGGAAGAGTAATTGCTCGTGGTTTACAAGCTCGTGGTTTTGGAGCCCATGGTAATTGCCCATGGTATTAAAACCCATTCACCCTTTTCAAAACAACGTGACTTTTCAAAGTTAAAAAAACTTTTTCCCCATATATATATATAATTCAAATAATAAAATAATAATAATAATTATTATTATTATTTAAAAATATATATATATATATATTTTTAAATAATAATAATAATAATAATTATTATTTTATTATTTGAATTATATATACATATAATAATAATAATAATAATAATAATTATTATTATTATTATTATTATTATTTAAAAAATAAATAAATTTAATTAACTAATTAATTAATTTAAAAAAAAAGGGAAAAACTGGCAAAAAAATATTTTCCACCTCATACACGTTCAATGTCTTCATCGATGTCGATGGCTGAATTCCAGAAGAAATTGGTGGATCTCGAGAAGTAGATCAATAATAATTTCGAAGAATTCGGAAAAAGATTAGTCGATCTTGAAGGTACAGTGGCAGGACACTCCAACGACATCAAAAAGGTTCATGATACGACAAATCGAATAGAAAGACAAATGTGGCTAAATCATCACGAGGCCATAGAAAAGCATAGCGAAGCAATGAACACGATGACAGAACTCTTTAATAGGCTAACTGATAAGATAGATAAGATAAGTCAGACACAAGAGCCAATATTCTCGAATGTTGAACATAATCAACTGAACAAATCAGCTAATTCAGATCATAATCATGAATATAACACGTTTGAAAAAGAGCAAGTAAATGAGGTTGAATTGGAAATCAGCTCACATGAAAGCTATAGTGTTGAAATACCTAGAAGCAGAGACTCTGAAATCAACCATGGAAGTTATAGAGTTGAGAAGCCAAGAGAAGCAAATACAACTCAATCCACTAATAAAGCCAGTGATGCAGCAACATAAGTTATTGAGAACTGTTATATAAATGAAAATCTAATGGCAGAAAAAGAAACAATTCTTTATGTGAAAGAGCCACATAAAGAATTCAACGTGACTGCTATCACAGATGCAACAACATACATAGTCATTGAAAATGAAAGAAACCATGAAAATACAGATGCTTATAAACAACAAAATGTTTCATCCCCAGATTTGAAAAAAAATGTGAAGAGACAAACACATCCGAAGCCACTGATACAACGCCAGAAGCTGTTGATGATGAGGAGAAGTTACATCAGACGATAATTGTTGGTAACTTACCTCTAAATCTAAAAAGGAACAACGAAGAATCACCAACAGTACCAGGAATAGGACCTGACCCTGTCAATATCAAATCTTGTCACTATCCACATCACCAAAAGATTGAACTCGAGAAGATGCTCCATGATCTTTTTAAAATGTGGGAAGCAAGAGCTCGCCGCTCGAGAAACCCAGGCTTTCGTCAACGTTGTCCATCATTACGTATGCTTTGAGGACAAAGCATCTTTAAGAGAGGGGCAATGTTATGTATATTTTATTAATTATTAGTTAGATATAGTTATCTTAGGTTTTATTAAGTGAAAGAGCATGATCAAAGATCATGCCTCTTCACCAAGGGACACCATGAGGCTATATTTAAAGCCTCGGTGATTCCCCATTATAATCATATCTCATCTTTTATCAATAATAATATATAATTATCAAGTTTACCAGAGTTTTTACACTCCAATACACTACCATGTTGGAGGAAGTCCACTGGGAGCGATGACATGTGATACTATCCGACAGACTGAACTATGGCACCAGAGGTTTGGACACCTTCATGACAAAGCCCTTCCCGAAGCAAGGAAGGTGGGGACGAGGATGCCTAAATTCAAGAATGATCATGAAGGTGTATTTCAGGGCTGTGCCGAAGGAAAGCATATAAGGGGACCTTTCCCCTTAAGTTTCACAAAGATATCTGACGTCTTACAATTGATACATTCTGATTTGTCTGGTATGCTGCCAGTGACATCCTTGGGAGAATATTCTTATTATATGACGTTTATAGATGACTTCTCTCGCAAGACCTGGATATACTTCTTGAAGAAGAAGGATGAGGCTTTCATGTGGTTCCGAACCTTCATAACCCTGGAGGAAAATATAAAAGGGAAGAAGATCAAGATTTTGAGGACTAATAATGGGACTGAATATGAGATGAACGAGTTCAAGAAATTTTGCAGAGAAGCTGGCATCAAGAGGGAGACCACAACCATATATACTCCTGAGCAAAATGGCGTTGCTAAAAGAAAGAACAAGACCATTGTGAAAGCTGGCCGTGCCATGCTATGTTACCAAGGTCTTCCGAAGTTTCTGTGGGGAGAAGCTGCGAACATTGCTGTGTACATACAAAACCGATGCTCGCATTCCGCTCTAGACTCCAAAACTCCTGAAGAGGTTTTCTCTTGTAAGAAACCTGATGTCTCACATTTTAGAGTTTTTGGTTGTCTCGTTTATTTTCATGTGCCGGAAGAGAAGAGGAACAAGTTGGATGCTTCTGGGAAGAAGGGAATGTTTGTGGGCTATAGCGAAACTTCAAAAGCCTATAGAGTCTATGTGCTTGGTCAAAGGGAAGTGGAGATATGCCACCATGTTACCTTTGACGAAGATGCTTCCCTGAGGAAAGTAATCAATCTTCCAAACTCTGAGGAAGATCATGAAGTAAGGGCTGGAAATCAAGAAGAACCGAAGGATGAGACGATGCCCGATGTTGAAGGACCGATGGACCCTATTGATCCACCTCCTTCAATGAAGAGAATACCATCATGGCTTAGGGACACTCTCGAGGATGTCGAGAATCATATGGCCCCAAGGGGGACATTCCGTGAAAGCAAGAAGCCGAATAGGTACCAAGGGTATCTAGCAGCCATGAGTAGAATCGTACAATCTGAGCCTGGATCTTTTAAGGAAGCCGTAAAGCATCAAGTCTGGAAGGATGCTATGCATGAAGAATATGAGTCCATTATGAAGAATGATGTCTAGGATGTGGTTCCGAGACGGGAGCACAAAGCAGATGTCACCTCGAAATGGCTCTATAATATCAAGCATGGATCTGAGGTAGTGTTGAAAAGTTCAAGGCAAGATTCGTTGCCCTTGGCTTCTCTCAAAAGGAAGGCATAGACTATGATGATATATTTGCACCTGAGGCTCGATATACCACCATCCCATCTATCATAGCCCTTGCTGCTATGCAAGGATGGAATCTTCATCAAATGGATGTGAAGACTGCATTCCTAACAAGTGCTGACCCTCTCATTCATCAGTGTAAGAGGAAGCTCGCTTTTGAGTTCGAGATGAAGGATCTAGGACTGATGCGTTACTTCCTAGGCCCAGAGGTCTAGCAGAGACCTGGTGAGATTTTCCTTTCTCAAGGAAAATACATTGTGAAGTTGTTGGAAAGATTTGGAATGGTGAACTGTAAGTCCATGTCGACACTGATGGAGCTCAACTTAAGAAGTTGAGTGCCATCGCTGCTGGGCTCGTGCTAGCAAGTCCTACTGAGTATCGTCAACTCGTACGGGCCATGATGTTCTTAGTGAACACTCGTTCAGACGTATGTTTTGTAGTGAACACTTTGAGTCAACACATGGTTGATCCTCATCAGATTCACTGGGTTGGTGCCAAGAATCTATTGAGATATCTTTGGGGCACAATAAACCATGGGCTGAGATACACTGTCGGGAGCGTGACACTCCCTGGATATACTGATGCCGATTGGGCTGGCAGTGTGGTGGATCGCAAGAGCACATCTGGATGTTGCTTCACACTTGGGTTTGCTTCGATATCTTGGATGAGCAGGAAGCAAGAGTCAATGGCTTTGAGCACCGCTGGGGCCGAATACATTGCAACGAGTACGACCTGTTGTGAAGCAGTTTGGTTGCAAAAGCTCTTCAGTGAGTTGTTCGGGCATGTGCTAGATACCACCGTGATACTCTGTGATAACTAGAGTGGGATTAGGTTGTCCGAGAATCCCGTGTTCCACAATCGATCCAAGCATATTAATATCAGGTACCAATTTATCTGGGATATGGTACAGTGAGGCGTCGTAAGGAAAAATCATATAAGAACTGATGAGCAGATTGCGGATATTCTCACAAAGCCCTTGGGGAAGGTCAAGTTCCTAACCTTCCGTGAGAATCTTGGAATTGTGGAACGACCCTATGTAGAGGGTCTTGTTGGACGATGAGCTCTGGGAGCTCCAGGGGGCTTCGGGGATAGCTTTTCTGAGCTATAAGCAACCACAGGGCTAGGCTTGTCGAACCTTGTTGGTGTGCTTCTGCCCCACCGTTATGATGTTGAGTTGGTTCACCTCTCATGATCTGTGCCCCGTATGCATCCTACCCATTGAGTCTCAGACTCATGGGAAGAACATCTCATTTGGCCAGTGAGGTGGGAAAAACTAGAGACCATTAGCAAAGACCGATGGATGCATCAAAGATTGTCGTACTCTCTGTGTCTAGGATGGCACCATAGTATTAAAAACCGGAACCGGTGGACCTAATTAATCGGTAACCAGATCAGAACCAGTCTAACCGGTACTGGTCAGGTCTAAATGAATTGGTTTTAAAAAAATACATCAAATAATTATTTTTTAATAAAAAAAACTATTTTTAAGATTTACAACCATGATTCAAAGTCAATAGAGATAAAATATGCAAAGTTTGATCATTTATATACCATGTAAAGGTGAATATATCAAAATGGCACCGATTGCAATACATATCATCGAAAAATACAGCTGCAATGAGGCTCCAAATGGACTATAAAGTCCAAAAACAATGCTACAAGCTATGAGGCCATGGGTCTAATACAAGATTACATATGAATAATGATCAATCATCATATTCATCATTGCTACTAAACACAGGATCAACATCGGCAGCTGCATAGACATCATCTGGATAATAGTCTGAGGATGCCTCAGCCTCAGGGTCATCTGCAACCTGAATACCACTGCCACCAATAACAATTGAAGTGGACCTATTGGAAGCACGAGTTACTCGAGCTGCATGACTAGTGCCTTCCATTGGTTGTTTGCCTTTCCTTGATGCAGCTACCAATCCTCGGTCTCCGTCTGATGGTGCCACCAAATCTGCTTCAAATTCACCTCCCGCTAATGCTGCATCAAAATCAAAATCTGCCTCAAACACTGGATCTTCATTCTCCTCCACCCATTCTGATGTTGGATCAATATCATCCAACACAATGGGATCTAGATCAGGTGTTTTTCTCATTAGTTGGTTCCGCGTCAAGCGAAGGTTGTATTGCACAAACACAAGATCATTTAACCATTTCTGTTCCAAACGATTTCTCTTCTTTGTGTGCGCGCTCAAAAACAGACCAATTGCGCTCACAACCTGAAGCACTGCAAGTTTGGCTGAGGATTCTAATTGCAAACTTTTGCAATTGAGGACATTGGCTGAAAAATGACTCCCACCAATGTGCTGCAAATAAAAAGACATTCATTAGTAACATAGTTCATTTGATCACTTATTTACAAACAATTTAACTTGAAAAGAAAAGCAAATTGGAATTGCTTACCTGGTTGATCCACATCTCTTGCCATTTTCGCCAAGTTCTTTCGAAAGGTACCAACTGCCATACTGAAAAGAGTAAGTTGTTTATGTGTTTCCAAAAGGTTTGCACAGTTAGGGACCATGCGCTCCAAGCAATCAATCAATCGAGACCTGACCTCCTTATCCTGCTGATCTCCTAGCTGAGCTTTATAATGATACTTTGGCTTCAAAAAATACCCAGCTACATGTATGGGACGATGGAGTTGATTGTTCCATCTGTTATCAATTATCTCCCATATCTGGCCATATTTAGCTAACTTGTCCATGTAAACTGCCCGTATTTGCTCCTTTGCCTGATCCATAGCCTCATAAATGTATCCCATTGCCATATTTTCCCCATCCACCATCCTTAGCACCTTAACAAGGGGCTCCGTAATTTTTACCAGCTCTAAAGAACTTCTCCAAAAATAATTGTCAAAGACTTTCTTTTTGGTGTCTTTTCCATCTTGTCTACGAGCCCACCGGGATTCAGTCCAATCATTAGAAGAAAACATTTTCTGCAGGTTTTTGTATTGAGAATTGAGACATTGCAACGTGAGGAAGTGAGTTGCAAATCTCGTAATGGCAAGCCTAACAAGCTCTTTGCCCCCAATGTTTTTCCTCATTAGGCTCAATACCCATGAGTGGTTGTAAATGTATTTTGTAATGCACTTGCCATGCTCTACAATGTTTTTTTAACCAATCCACTTTGCCTATGTCCTCAAGCATGAGGTCTATGCAATGTGCAGCACATGGAGTCCAAAATATGGTATTATACTTGGACTCAAACATCTTTCCAGCAAGAACATAGTTTGAGGCATTATTTGTGATGACCTGCACAACATTCTGCTCCCCCACTTCCTGAATAATCTCATCCAAAAGCTGAAATAGAAGTGTTGCATCCTTCACCTTATCAGATTCATCAACTGATCTCAAAAGCATTGTTCCTCGAGGGCAAGAAACAAGGAAGTTAATGATAGTGCGGTTCTTTCCATCAGTCCATCCATCTGACATTATGGAACAACCTGTTTTGATCCAGGACTCTTTATATTCAGCCAAATACTCATCAATATTACAAATCTCTTGTTGCAAAAGAGCTCCCCTCAAGTCATGCACAGTAGGGCCTTTGAAGCCCTTTCCTGAAATTAAAATAGAGTCCTTCATAACTTGGTAATAAGGTGAGCGAGCAACATTAAATGGGATATCTGAATCATACCACCATCTAGCAATGTACTGATAAGAAGTTTCTTTGCATTGTTTTTTCCAATGTCGATCCAAAGTGGGTTGACGACTTGGATGGGAGGAAGTGGCTGCGGGATTAGCAGTGGATGAGAAATAATTCTGGAGGTTGGGTCTCTTTGTTGGTTTTGATTTTTGGCCCAGGCCAACAAGAGGAACATAGTGAAAGGGGTCATTGGTGGAAGGGATAGAAGTGGAGTCTTGAATCTCATAATCATCATACCCACTTTGTCTCATGATATCTATTAGTTCCCTCTTCCTTGCAATTTCATTTTGGATTGCATTCTCCCTAGCCTTAGTCTCCTCAAACTTTTCAAACTTGGCAAGTTGTTTTGCCCTAACCGGACCTATCAGTTCATTAGGTGCATCACATGGCTTTACTTGGCCTCTTATCCCAGCCAAGTGTTGTTTCAATCTAAGAATACCCCCACCTCCAATATATTTTTCAAAAAAGTTGCATATCATCTTTCCATCAACCACATCACAATGGGCCCATGCACTGTCCTTGGTTTTTGGAGCCATCTTGACTTGAAGTAATTGAAATTTGGAAATAAATCTGCCATTTAAAAAAAATTGTAGCTAAGATTAATGGACAACTAAGGCTAAATTTTCGAAACAAAATGCACATTCAAACATAATTTTTTTTATAGCATAGGGCTAGAGATTTGAGAGCAATAGCATAGCTAAACACATGAGAAAATAAATACATGAACAACAATGAAATGATGGATTTTTCAAGTGAAAATCATTACCTGGCAATGCAAACTAGCTTCCTTAGCATCATCTTGAAGATGCCAACTCTATTGACAACTCCAAACTATCTCTAAGATAACTCCAACTCCAACTCCAAGCCTCCAAGATCACTGCTCCGGCAAACACTCAACACTCTCCAAGCTCTCAGTCAAACTCACAAACAACAAATGAGATGGTGTGAGACAAAGGAGAGGTTGCCCCTGCTTATAAAAGATTGGGGAGGGTGTTTTTGGAGGGAAACAACCCTCCCCTTACCTCCACATCAGCCCTCAAACCCATCTCTGGCCGTGCATGGGTCCGCATAGAGGGAAGAGCAACTAACCGGCCGGTTCCGTCCTTAACCGGCTGGTTAGCATCGGTTAACCGGTATTTCTTGGTCAAAGGCGGGGTATAACTGGGTTTTATAGGCGGTTTGAACCGGAGAGCAACCCGACTGGCCGGTTTGACCGGTTTTCGGTTCAAACCGTCCTGTTTTTAATACCATGGGTACAAGATGCATGCAAAGCTTCGAGGAGCAAAGCAGAGGTTAGTGACTTGGTGGTTGAGAGGGAGCCTCTCAACATTCAGCTGAGAAGTAGTCTCAGAAGGTTGTGGAGCAGCCACAACTGGAGATGCAGAAGAATCTTTATAGATTTGATGTAGATGGGATTTCTACGGAGCTTCCTATTGTTGGGAAGTGCAAGAAAGACATGCAATTGAAGCTTGAGAGGGAGCAGGATTTGCATGCAGGTAAGAGTGAACTTCGGGATGTGGAGCAGCCACAAGATGAGGATCATGGATTGGTAGCAACCACTCATGCAGAGAAATTTCGTGCCAGATGGGCAGAGGGAGTGCATGCAGCTATACCACCAGATGATAGTTGGAGCGACATGCATGAGTAATCCCAAGAGGAGATTTTTGGGCAGGATTCATTAAGATGGTGTGGATCTCATGAATTGAACCTGGCTATGAGGTGCCCACAGAGCAGCAATAGCATGATCAGTTGGATTGATGCAGGCAGATCAAAGTGACAGTGTCGGATACTGGAGCGCGGTTCAGAGTTGACAACAAGTGGAGAGTGCATGGGTGCAGAGTTCAATAACACAGTGGTTCTTGAAGACATGTGCAGTAATTAAGCAAAAGTCGAAGACTTTGATGATAGATGCATTATACTGATTGAGTTGTTTGGAGCCTATTTAGTTTCGGAAGTGTTGCAGCAAGAGTTGCAGAGCAGATGTTTGGAGTTGCAGGGCGAATGAATGGAGTTACATGTCGCATGCAAAGACAATCCTTTCTTGTTGAGAGGGAGTGTTGAAGTTTGCAAGAAGAAACAGTGAAGGAGGCATCTTGAAACATCATCCTTGATCTTAGTTGGAAAATAATCACCTAAACTAGGTGGGGCCCACACAGGCTATTTCTAGGTGTATGTCTATTTTTAGACATGGTGATCATATTTCAGAAGTTGCAGGGTGCCATTTGTGGATGGTTGGTCAAATGTGAAAAATAGATGAAATTCTATTTTTAGAAGATTGGGCGAAGTCTATTTATCGATCGCTGATCTAAAAATAGATGCATGTCAATTATTATTAGCTCTTAATAATAATCAGAGACTAAACAACAACTTATTCTCTTGGAGCGCTTTATTTCAGTATACAGATTTGTCAAATCAGTGGGCTGAAGGAATTACGCAATTCCTAAGGGTTTACTGGAGTTCATGCATGGAGGACTGGAGGACTCAGTTAGAACTGAAGTGGCAAAGTTATGACAGAGTTGGAAGAAGTACTTATAGAGTTGTATTCAGTTTAACTCAGTTAGACTCAGTTGAGCTAGTTGTATCTAGTCTAACTGAATGATACACTAGTGAGAGTGGAGTGAATTAATTAGTTAATTAATTCACAAATAATAAATCATTAATCAACTGAATAATACAACAGTTAACTATAGTGCATGGCAGTTTCAGTGGAGACCCAGTGGAGAGATTGGTGAAAGGGCAAGATAGACTATCTGTTGTGACTATAGTGATGCATTGATTGCATCACACACACATTGGAGTTGCCAATGAGGATTGCGCAGTCAAGTCAAGAGTAATTCGAATTCATTCAGAGCTATTTTTCAGCAGGGATTGCGCAGTGGAGGCAGGCTAGCAGGAGGGCAGAGATCGGTGCATGGATTTGTAGATTTCTTCTATATTAGTGTATGACGATTGTACTGTACTGAGAGCTTGATAAGCTTTGTATGAGGATTGTCATATGATCTCCATGATACATAATATATAGTTGGGGTTTTCAGTTTTAGGGTTTTCTGGTTAAAAACAACTGTGTTATGTGCGATTGTTTTTATTTATGCTTTACATGCGTGTGCAATTAAATTTTCCGCAAAAGATTAACAAGTGGAATAGATTCAGTATCTTGCATAAAGTTAAATAGTGGGAGATCAGGTGGATCTAGGACATATGCATGCTTAGTGCATATAATTTCTACAACCCCAAGCCTTTCTTTTATACTTTTCTCGTTGACAAATCAACGGCCAAGATTAAATCTTTAATCAATGGCTAAGATTAAAAGAAAGCTTGATCCGTGTGACTTAAGACAATTTCATCACATGTTTAATTAAATTCACTTTAGTTATTTTATTTTTCTAAGTTTTAACTTAGGAAATACATTAAAATAATTAATTAATTTAATATCTCTTAAACCAAATGAAATTTCTCAAATCCTTTTCTGGGTCCTGTAGATCAAGTGAACTCTAGTCCTTCCTGAAAATTTGGGACCTAGAACACAACTGATGCTATTCCAAATACACAGAATCTGAACAGGGCTGATGATATGCGAAGTTACAAAAATATGTACTGCTGCTGAAATGAAGGGTAACACAACCCAACGGTAGTACCATCCTTATGAAGCTGTTATCTTGCAAATGCCTGTAATTTGATGAAAATAATACATGTCATCCTCATGCTATACGAGGGGTAACAGGTCTGAACTTGCTGGTTCTAATTTCTGATAAGATTGTTGCTTAGTAAAGTACATTATAATATGACCATTAAAGTATGCATATTCTATCACGACCCCTTAATGGTCAAATCTGAAACTATACTAGGCTTATCCCTGAACTTTGCAAACTTATATGGACTGAGAGGCTTGGTGAACCTGTCTGCAGTTTGCTCCTGAGTTGCATGATTTTGCAGCTGTATTTATCCAATTTTCACAAGGCAGAATATAGTGACAATGGACATGCTTCGTCTGCTTATGAAACATCTTTTTGTTTTGAATTTATGTTTAAGGGATTATATTTGGTAAATAATTCAGTGCAGGACAGAAATATGAGACACGATTTTGGTCATACATGGTGTTGTAATATATTTTATGGTAATAGATTTTGTTGTGGTATTGCTTGTTCTATATTTTAAATTGAAATATTGTGTGAAAGAGCAAATCAAAGCTGTAACTTTGTATTCTGTTTCTCATTAACATACTTTTGCCTTTGTCTTATATTTGTCGGTAATGGATGTTTCTCGAAGCTTTTATACACTCTGATGTACTTTTTCATTGCATCTTTCTTGGTAGTTATTTATTCATTTTAAGCTTGAACTACTTTATATATAATTACCAGGATGGAAAAGTGTTTTAAATCATGTTTGTTAAGTTTTAATAGTATGCTTTTGACATTGTTGTTCCGGAAACCGTCACATTTTATCTAACTTGAACAATTTATATATGCATTTCAATGGGTGCATCTGGAATGTGTGTTTGGCAGCACCGAGGGTGTTCCATGTGTTCATAGAATTATAACAGAATAGATGCTGAAAACTTTTTTCAAGTCCTTATTTGTTGCTTGTCATTCCTTTTGTTGCTACATTTGAAATATCTGAAATTGATGGGAATGGAGTTTGATGTATTCATCACAGGCTGCAATGGAGCATCGGGCACAAGTGATCTTGTATACCCTACTCATGTCTGACAGGTAGAAACATGATTAGGCTTAGATTATGAAATTTATTGTGCTTGTCTCAAGGACTGGTTTTTCATTCAATAGTTTTCATTTCTTAATATATGTGGTAAAAGCAGTATGGCTTTAGAAAGCATAACACTGTATCTTGTACAGTGAATTTCTAGTATATATATGCAAAAAATTTGTAATACGTTAAATCTTGTGGCAGGTATTTGCAAGATGTTGGTTCGGGCCTTATCTATTATCTACATACAAATCAAACGCAGGTGTGCATTGCTAGTTTTCCATTCAAATATTGATATTGACACTTGTGTTTAATTGAAGCAATATGAGGTGCATTTTCCAGAAAATGATATTTACAATTCTGTTACAAGTCAGATAGGCTAACCAGAACTGTTTTGGTCATGGTCATGCAGACCTGTAGTGCAGTAACACCAGATTTAAAATTATTATTTTATTCTATAATAGAGGCCTTGCTAGCCTAGGCAGTATCTCATAAATTATAATAAATCTTTAATGATTAATGAATGCCATTTATCCATACAAGTCTCCAGATATTCCTTTATATATTTTGAGACAATATATTATAATTCTCAACTGTGCTATTTAGAGTCCATATAGGTGTCCAAAATTCGATGTGTAAGAGAATGTTCCATATTCTCTCATTCCAAGTGATTTCTCAATATTAGTAATCCTGCGCTATGTGGCTACATATATTTACCTCTTTGCTTGAATAGTGCTCTTATCAATATATTTTAATTGTTATGATAGTGTGATATTGTGATTGTAACAATATGTTTTAACAGAGAACTTTGCATTTGCTTAGGGAATTGCAGTTCAGCATGCAGACCTTGTTGGTCTTATAATGCAGCGGAATGAGCATGCAACTAATTTGTTAACAGCATCGTCAACTCAGATGTTGCCTCCAATGCTAAAGGTACAGGTCTTTGACTACTATTGAGAGCAAGTCTTTTTAAGAAACCTATAAACTAATTAGAGGCTTGTTACAAAGATGAACTGAATGTGTAGCAACTCTGATTTTGCAGAGCTATAGCACTTGCCAAGGTTGCCGGCATCTGGAAATATGCACTGTTTACCACAAGGTATATGAAATCGTCTGTGCACATTCTGATTTTCTATGACATGCTATATGATTGGTAGAAATGAATGTTGCATAATATTTGGATATTTCTTGGGAGCTTCCAAACAAAATTTGCATTCTTGTGTTCTATTTTAAATTTAAAAGCTTTTCTGGTAAATCTTGAAATGATAGGAAGAGTTCTTAGTAAATCAGTGCTGTTGCCTTTCATCATCAGTTACTGCAGATTGAAGCTTCATAGATGCTGTTATCACTTAGGGAAAACCCTGGCTGCAGGGAGAAACCCTAAGGTAACCTCAAACCACTTTTAAGTTGAAAGCTGGCCCTTCAACCCGAAGGGGAATCTCTCTGTAAAACTCAACTACTCTATGGTCACTGTAGTAGAAGGTTTTCTGCAATTGAGTTCAGTGGGCCAAATTTGAATTTAGGGATGAATTAGTTGGATGATCTTGAAAACCCACCATTGGGCATGGAGTCTAGCTATCAACCAAATGAGATCACAGATGTAATGAGCAAATTGCACAAAGCATGGGAGAAACTTATCCTTCGACTGTTTGAGAGATTTAGAAGAAAGGTGAACTGAGAGAAAACAGAGTTTTATAAGTGCTGAAACAACAAGTATTTAATGACTGATAATTTAGGAAAGGAGCATCAAATGAAATCCAATGTCATAAACTAACATTTCAGACATGGGAGAAACAATTAATAATAGAAAAATACTGACATGGAAATGTAACACATGAATTTCCTACTAACTGCTCATCAAACACAACAAATACATTTAAGATTGCTCAAACATATCCAAACTACAAGTGTTTTTTCAATAGTTTCCATCTCTCTCTTCTTCTACAGAAAAATGTTTTTATAGACATTACAAATTGCTAACCATAAAAGAGATCAAGCGTATCTCTCAAATACATGCATATAAAACTTTTCAAACCTATCTACATCTAAAGATAATGCTGTCGCTGGAGTCATTGCTGGAGATAAGGAACAGCAAGTCGAATTTGATGAGGTGGCATCCAAGTCACCAACTGTCGATGAGCTTTTCCCTCATGAATTCCTGAAAAATAGGGTCAAATGATCCCTTTGAAACTCCAAATCCGAGACACCGGTTATGAAACCGAGAGAGGTTTTTCTAAATGGGTTCATTGTGGACAAAAACCTCTTTCAGTTTCGTAAAATTCGTTCTCATTTGTCTGGGACATTATTTTGAAAACAATTACTAAACACAGGAAAATAATAAATTGCCAAAATCCTGAAAACTAGGTTTCAAAGATTCCTTCGAATCTCTCAAAACATTGCACCTGTGTAAAAACTGAAAGAGGTCTTTTTAAATGAGCCTGTTAGCAACAAAAACTCTGGTTCTTAAAATTTCGTTTCCAGTTGCTCAAATACTGCGCCTGAAGTTACTGCCTTTTACAAGAAAAACAGAGTAAAACTGAGTTTATTACAGAAAGACACTGACATTCCTGTTGTCAGCATTTTCAAGTTTTAATTTTTTTTTTTTTTTCAGAATAACAATGTGATTTAAGATGCTGTGATTCTTTCTTTTCAGATGGTGTTAACTGATGCTGAGTGACAGTTTTCTAGTGTTTTACATGTGCATGCACTCAGGAACTACACCTAGTGTGCAATTGCACCCTCCTTGAGAGAGTAAAATATATTGTATTTGCTTATTCACTGCAATACAAGCAATACTTTATTCTCTTGACAAGGAATTCAAATTGGCCCTTCAGCTACTTAGTCTATTTGAGTGTTTTAACTTTTTTCATTCCCTCTTCTCTCTTTTGTTTTACAATTACTACTGTGGTTATTTTATTGCAATTAGATCTTGAACTTGTGGTTAAAATTTTACATGGTATCAATGATTTAAAAATCTAACAGTGTCATGCCTGTAACATTGATATTCTAAATTCGAAAGAATTGATGTCCATAAAAATGAAAAATTAAAAGTAGTCTACCATAATAATAAAAAACTAAAGAAGGAACATTATAACTATAAAACTCCATAATAAAAGAAACTGTCATAGGTGCATCTTAATCTCCATTCTATTAATCATTGAGATTATTATGTCTCTATTTTGTTTGATCCGGTATCTTCAGGGTTAAGATGGATCTATGCTGGTTAGATATCAGTCAGTTGTAGAGAAAGGGTTGTTACTGGTGTTTTGAGACATGGCAATCTGAAGTCTGGCTATTATATAGATCCTGTTTGTCTTCAAACTATATAAGAGAACTGTAGGAAAGGGATCATTGTTGGCCATAGAGAATTTGGTACCTTTCTCCAGCCCAGCTTTGCCTTGTGTTGCCTCACTATGCAGTTGCACACATTGCTATCAAATATACTGGAATGACTGTTTTGCTACATCACATGCTCATTGCTAATGATATAATGCATAATTCAGATCTTAATATTAAACTCAATCAGCTGTGTCTGTTAAATGGTGTGTGGAGATACATTAATTTTATTTTGAATTGAAACTATTTGAAAATATGCAGGCTCAAGAGTGCGGCAATGCTGAAAGTAGTGGGCTTGGTGATTTGTTCAATTCTTATGTTAGTCATCTTAGTAATGCCTACTCTGATTTCCTTCGACATTGGGACCAGCTGATTGACTTGGAAGCCCGGGATTCACAGGCTCGTAATTGCTTTTTGATTTATGACATTTTATGTTTAAACAATCATTGGTCTGTGCATTTGCAATGGTACTAATGATATTTTTATATCATATAACCTACAGAAAGCTTGCAGTGAAATATGGAGAAAACCTAGTTTGCACCGTGAGGAAGAAGGAGGTTGCCTTTCCTGCATGGTTCTTGATATTTCACACAGCTACCCTGCACAGAGGCTTGGAAAAACTGGTGAATACATTTATCATTTTCGCCGGTTGGATTCCCTCAATCATAAGCAAAACTATCCAGAAATGCAGAAGGATGTTGCTACAAGGACCATGGCCAATTCACCTTCAGTCAGTCTGCTTGATCAACCATTTAAATGTGGTGATCATGTGGTATGCCTACTTTTTTCTTGTTGTTCAGTTCATTCAGCCTAGATTGTCACATTTTCCAATTGCTATAATATTTAATTTTGTGTTTGTAGCACATTATTTCTTTATCTGTAGCATTTAGTAGTTAGTGACGTTCTTGCAGTGTATTTATTCTTCTCACAGAGATGCCCTATCATGGAATGTTTCATCTATATATATATGTAAATCACTGTATGAAGGCTGAACTCCAATCCACTGGCTACACTTGGATTCAGAGTACCGAATTTTGGCAGCAGATTAAAGTTATTTGCATACATCATTTTAAGTGAAGCATCACCTTTGTTGACACCATGTTTTGGGAGCTAAAGCTCTGAAAATAGTAAATACCATTGTTGCAAACATGTCAATTTTGTTGCAGAAAATCGGAAAATTGTGATTTTTTGGCCTAGCTGATGTTTGCCGGTTTTTACTGATATTTCTCGATTTTTTGGTTTTCCGGGCCCTTGCCGATTTTTTTCGTTGCCGATGTGTGCAACATTGGAAAATACTACTTTTGCTACATCACCATAATTTACATAAGTCAGATCTTTGTCAATGTCTACATTGATTTTGGTAGAACTTATTGCCAGTGGAGATTTTGTTAGAATATTCAGCAATACTTGGGGGGGGGGGGCGGCGTGGGGGCGCTGAATCATTATTGACAATTTTTAACAATCATAAACTTGCATATGTATCCCAAGATATAAAGCAAAGCACATAATAATAAAAATATATAGTACATAGATATTTTAAGTGGAAACACAAAGTGGGAGCAAATCACTTAATGCTTTTCTTAATATATTAAAGAGTGCATTCAAATTTATCAGCACCAAACCCGTAGTTTTATCAATACAAACTGAAAGCAAGCACCAACTACCTAGTGAGCACCAACTCACAGTTCTTAGGCACCAGCCTGCCTAGAACTACCCTACCACCCACACGAATCTGCTTTTGATCCGCAGTTTGGTTTGCAATACAAGTACCATCTAAAGGCTCAGCTTTACTCTGCCTTGATAGGCCTGCTCCACACCAGTGAATATACTCTCCTCTGTTTATACATCTGGCAGCTTGTATCCAACACTATACTTGCTGTACCAACACTTAGTTAGGCTTATAAATCCTTATAATTTTTGCTATCACATCTGTTTAGGCAGCCTTGATGAATTAGGGCTTGGCCTTCAAGACAGGCATTCGACCTCAATAAGACCTCAAAGCAAGTCTGAAACTTGGCCGTGAACCTTGGTCTGCAAAACAAAATTTGATACTGCAATACAGTCCTGAGACTCGACCCTAAATCATAAATTTTTGTAGATGTTCTATGCTTGATGCAACTTTACTTTTTATCCCCAATATCAGTCAGCAATCACATAAACAATAAAGTAAAATGCAGATAGAACATACCAGTAGATCGACATAAGACAAGCCAAAAATATATATGTGTGTTGGTGCGTTATGACGGTCAGCAGGATGCTTCAACCAACAAAGTCTCAATATGGTCAACCAACCAGAAGTGTCACACAATCCTCACAGACAGCCAGATCAGTCAACCCAAAGTCAACAAAAGTCAACGTTGTCCCAGTCAATGGTCAACGCAAAAAAGTAGCAGCAAAATGTCCATACAGCCCGGTCAAAGTCAACGGTCAACCTCAATTTCAATGCTGAAAAATGCGGACTAGGGAAATCAGAATTTTGACCAAGCATTGACCAAAGTCAACGCTGGTCAAATATGTGCTGAAAAACCCTAGGTTAGAAACAGAAATCTTCTTGCTGCAATTTTCTCACGTGTGGATGAAGAAGAGACTCCAATAGATGATCGAACCAATCAGATGAGAGAGAATGTGATGTGATGGATGAGTGAAAATGACCTCCAACGTTGACCTATTTATATCCATCAGTGAGGGTGTGTGACACAACTGTTGGGGCGTCAAGCCTAAATTTCATTTCAGCCTGACCAACACATATTTTGAATGAATTCAAAATAAATGTTCTGCTCATCGGATCAAGATGATCTTTACATCGATCTTGCACCTTTCCGAAAGAGGAATTCAATAAAAATATTGGCATCTTCATCTGAGCATCACAACATGGAGTTTGGACCTAGTTGTCCAAAATTAACATAAATGAATTGGGCCATGCAATTTAGCTGGTGATTTGGCCTTTTAATTTAGCTCAGAATTCAGCCTTGCAACTTAGTTTAGAATTTGGCCCTGAAGTTTTGCTAGAACTTGGCCTCACTTTGCCTAGAATTCTGTCCTCTAAATCAAACTTCAAACAAACCAGAAACCATTCCAAAAGAAAATGCCAAGAACCCTTCAAAAGACGCTCCAAAATCCTTCCACAGAATGTTGTTTCAAACTCAGCTTTACTACACTCCCTGGTTCATGAGGTATAAGCCTCATAACCACTCCTTTGCTGCCCTGGAACAAAAACATGTATGCTTGATCGAATTGCCTAAGTGCATCCTCAATGCCTATGTATACTGATCTGTGGGGTGCGACTTTTCAATTGTGGGGCCGACCCGTCATTGGTTGAGCCGACTTGTGTAGAAATTTTAACTTAGACCCAACCTGGTTTCAAGTTTAGTGAAGGCACATCATGTTTAATGCCCAACCCACATGTTTATTTTCTTCTGTCATAAACATGAATATTTCAAAAAATGAAACATATGAATCTAATCTATCTTTTGCCTTCTGTTGAGATAAAACACAAGCAACCCACAAAAACATTACACGAGATTTTTGTTCAATAGACCCTGAAAAACCCCGAACGAAAACTTGTGACATAAATTTTTTATTCTTCAGAGAAATTGTTACAACAATATTTTACAACAATAAATGCACTACTTATCTCCTTAGAATTTGTGCCCATAATTTTTAGAAATTTGTGTTGATAGTTCTCAAATTTTGTATCACTATTGCAATTAATGCATTGAATCCTCGATTTTCGTGCTACCCTTGCTTAGAATTTCATGCTGGCTATTGTGTGCATTGGCAACATTAAATGCATTGTCAGACTTGAAACTCGGGCTTGATAACCCCTCAAATTTTGTGTTAGACTCCTTGCAATAAATGTTCTGACAAGCTCAATTTTTGTGCAATAGTCTTGAAATTTGTGCACATCTTGCCTTGAAATTTGTGCACTATCTACCTCGATCTTTGTGTTACTATAGCAACTTTGATAGCCTCGGAAATCATGTTGACACTCAAGCAGTTTGCTAGAAGGCTCCTCGAAATGTGTGCTATTATTGTGCCTTGAGTTTTGTGTCCTCTGTCCTTGAGAATTTACTGTACTTGCTGCTGTACTCCTCTTCTCCTGTTGTACTTTCTCTCTTAGCCTTCTTCTCCTCTTCTCCAAAACTCATGAAGAATAAATGCATAATGGTGCCTTTTCTCTCATTGACTTGCCTTTTGTTCTCACATAATGATGAATGACCCGTTGCCGCCTAATCCACACCTTTGGGCTATGTAGAGAAAATCTTTAATTCACTAAGTGTGGTCTTGGGGCAAGTCTGGAGTTGAGTTGCTGTCACTCAAATCTCAACTCCTTCGTCTAGGCTAACTTATAGCGATGCCAAGGGGGGTAGTCACTAAAAATAATTAAGGCTAACTGAGCATTAGTTAACAAGAAATATTCTGAGTTAATTTAATTTACCAAAAGCATATTAGTCATCAACATATAATTCACAACATGTAAACACAATTGATAAGTGAGTGATTTAGCAATAACGATTACATAAATGAAATACTCAGAAGCAAAAGATATAACAATATAGACCCACGCTAATAAAAAATGCTTGTGTCGCTTCAAAATGAATTTGGCAAATGTGATCGTGGCCCAAATGAAATATGCTGCTGCGAAGTGTTGTGAAAGGTGTTCTTGGTAAGGAATTATTAGTGAATGTGAAGTGTTAGATATGTGGTGATTTGCAATGAAAATAAATCTAATCTAATGTGTGTTTCCCCTCTCTTCCTTATCCTTTCAATGAGTTTGAGAAAGTCACAAGGAGATTCAACAGGAGGAAGCTTTGCTTCAATCAGTACTCCTTTGATTTAACATGTCAACCAATGGTAAGGAGATCCAATAGGAGAAACTAGCTCACTCCTCTAATTTCGCAAGTCAACCTTTTCTTTCTCCCAATTTTATAATAAATGGTAAAAGTGGTTTTCCTTAATTAAACTATGCCACCAACATGTCCGCTCTGATCATGCGTGAGGACAAGCTACTATTGCAACGACAAAGAATATATTGAAATCCATGACATCGAGGGGAGGAATTATTCATGAGCAGCTGGGTGTCTCACCATTGCTGCTGCAAATCCCTGATTGAGAGGGAGCCTAGTGATTAGTTTCTTACTTGGAAGAAACTAGGTAATTCTTAAGAATGAGCTTAGGTACATTCCTTATATAGGAATGAGTACATTCGCTTGTGGAATAGTTCCTCACTGGTTGAGAGGGAGAGATAGACACATCATTCTGGTCTTCACTTGGGAAGACAAAATGAAGGACTGGGTATTCATCTGGCATTCGATACTCTTTGAGAATGTGTTAGGGCATTCAAGATAAGAGTAGTCGGGGACCGATATTCTTTGAGGGCTAGCTACCCAAGAGAAGAATAGTCCAAGAAGGTCATACTTTGGGAACACCTGGGTGGAGTATGTATCTTGGAGAGACAATGACTATGGTGTCTATAATTCATGTGTCTCGCCAGCATTGTAGCCCATTGTCTCGTTGAGATATGGGGCTATTAGTCAAGGCCTTGCAGGACAATGCTGGTTGATATAGTGCTATACATATGCGATTACTATTCCGATTCTTCTTATGAGATTCTTCAGTTTGAAAGTGACCATGTACTTGTATGAATACCTCCCTAGTTAAGAGAGAGTGTTGAAAAGTGTAACTAGGATTGGTCTTCATATTGACTATATAATTATGTATATATGTAAAGAAGAAGACAAAGATAATAAAATGTATTTTGTTGTACTTGCTTCATGGGTTTCATGAGCAAGATTTTATTATAGGTTAATAGACTTCTTCTTGATGTCTATTAGGGTGTTGTCTTCTAGGTATAAATGTAATTAGGTGTCACATATATGAAGGATCTAGTTTAAAGAAATGCTCCAAGACCTTGCCAAAGGAACCGTGAAAGAATGGCTTAATTGACCCTCCAACAACGCTGAAGGGTAAGCTAAAATGATGTGTTAAAATGGGCCTTCCAACAATTAGACAAGTCGGCTTACAAGCAAAAGGGATGGTCGGCCTGAAAGTCAGTGAAATTGCCTCTATATATACACAATCTCTTAAAATTTGGGTACCAGAGGACAAGTGGTTCCCTAAGGCTTTGATCTTTGGCCTAGGGAAACGTGTTCAAAAGAATTTAAATTTTTTTCCTAAAGTGACTTTATAAGTTGTAAAGTCAAATCTAATTTAAAAGTGACTTTAACTGACAAAGTTACTAAGTCTAATTTTAAAGAGACTTTAATAAAGTCAATGTGAAATTAGAAAGTGAAAAGTGACTTTGGAAATAAATTACTAAGAGGGTCTTTATTAAAGTGGGGTGAATTAAAAATAGAAAGTGAGATTTAAATGCACATTTAATCTTAGCCCTAAATCTAAAGCTATCTCAGCCATTGGATTTAGGGATTCTCCAAAAGTCACTTAGGGTTAGGTTGAAGGAGAAAAAGAGGGAAAAGATCGTCATTTTTTTCTTTCATGAGCAGATTGAGAGAGGAGGAGAGAAAGCAAGGAGACATTTCTGAGTAGTGAGAAGAAAGAGGGAAACAAGAAGGAGACTTCAGCAAATCTGTATAGCAGCTTAGAGGCACATTTCCCAAGGCAAAAATCTATACAGTAGGAGGTTGGCATGCTTTTCAAGAAAGGAGGCACATATTTTGAGGGATTTCGTACAACTTCAACACACATTCCAAGGTAGATTTTGGGCTCAAAAACTGAGGGGGAGATTGTTGTTTTTTTGGCACAGATTTCGAGGAAATCTGTACAGCAGGACAACACTGTTTTCAAGCATAGGAATAGAGGAGGAAGTACAATTGTACTTTTTGTATAGTCCATATAGCCATATTGCTATACTGCTGAATTTTGGGCACGCAAATCGAGGGTGGCTGTTCAACATTTAATGCTGTAATAAGTGCTTTAATTTTTTTTTCGAGGCGGTGTGCAAGCACGGAAATAGAGATAAGTACATTTGTGTGGTTGCTGGAATTTTACTGTATTTTCTTTCTCACTGTAAAAGCAATATTCAGAAATAAAGGGGAGCTTTCGAACTGGTTTTCCCCAAGAGTTGTAGGGGCTTTTTTCAGGGTCATGTTGACCAAAAATCAACGTGTCATTTTCTGTGTGTGTGGCTGATATATTTTTTGAGTTTTTATTTCTGCATTTAAAGCACTGTGAAATTTCCAGAATTTGTGTTTTCATAGAATATTTATTATTTCCACCTTGTTGGATGAATGGTTATGGGAATAGGCATTTAACTACATAGGAGTAATAAGGAGAAACTGAAAACCGAGGTTGGGCTAAAATTTCTACATGGTATCAGAGCTGTGTTGGCTGAAAAGTGCAGTTTGAGACAACGAGTGAAAAATTACAGCAATCTTATATTTCACACAGAAAACTAAACCTTTACCACACAGTGCAATTTTCAGTTTGTTAGGACAACAAGCATGTCTTTGGGCTTGAGGGTGGAGGATAGGTTGGATGGGCATAGCAACTATAGTAAATGGAAGGAAAGAATGCAGAGCATCTTTGAGGAGGCAGAAGTCTGGGGTATAATGGTGCATACCCAACAACACCTTGTTAATGTGCCTACTGACGCTGTTCAATTGGAAGATTTTAATAAGAAGAATAACAAGGGAAAGAGACTGATTCTGGATGGTATTAAAGACCATTGAATTCCTCATGTGAAAGGAAAGAGACTTGCTCATAAGATGTGGATAGCCTTGACCAATCTCTACCAGAGTACCAATGAGAACAGAAAAATGGTCTTAAGGGAGAAGCTGAAGGCCATTAAGATGGCAAAGACTAATAGTGTTACTGCATACCTCACAAAGATCACTAATGTGAGAGATGAGTTGGCAACAATTGGAGAGGTCATTCCACCCACTGAGTAGGTGCGGATTACAGTGAATGGCCTTCCCAATAGATGGCTAAACATTGTTGATGGGATTGTTGCACGGGAGACTGTTACACAGCAATTTGTCATCGTCCCTGCAATTCCCCATCCCGCACAATTGGAGGGTTCATTCCGTGACCTGTGAGCAGTGACATAACTTGAAAACACTTTCATGGCATTCCCCTAAACATGTACTTTCATTGCCCTGAAGACAACTCCTTGTGAAAAACCCTAAAAACACCCCTTTTTGCATTGGCGCGGGTAGCCAGTTCATTACCTGCGCCAATGGGGGAAATCCTTCAAAGAGGTCGCGCCAATTGGCGCTCTGTTCCAGAGTCGCACTCGCGCCAGCCAATTTAAGGAGTGTTTTTTAAAAATAAATGGCGGAAGTTTCGTCTTAACCAATTCATGAACTGGTATCTATCTTGAGTTGGGAGGTTTGGCTCATTCTTGATCCTCCTTGCTTGATCAGCACTTTTGGGTTGGTTCTTTCTATGAATTTGGGTTTTTGATAGCTTGATCATCACTGATCTGCTTGTTGGATTGTTTTTTTTATTTCTGACTGGGAAACTCGACTGGCGAGCTTTTAAGCTTGACAATTGCGCCCATTGGCGCAGGTTGCTTGTGTATTACCCGCGCCAATTCGCCTCTGGCGCTAGTTTCAGCCTCACAGTCGCACGAATCCTGTGAGGTATTAGGGTTTGCTCAGTTCTGAGCTTCCTGAGCCTGATCTGTGTGTTTGGTCTTGATTTTTCCACTGTTTGAGTGTTTTGGAGCCTTGATTGACTGACTGTTACCTTCATCCTTTGGTTGTTTGCCCATTTCCATCGATTTTGCATTCTAGCCCTAGGTCATCTAGGTGCTATTGTGTGTTGAGCCTCCCTTGGGAGTTTTCGGTTTCTATCGGTTCAGTCAACCTTGTGATTGTTTCTTTGCATTCGTTTGGTGGTTTTCTATTGTCTCATTGCGTTGTTTGAGTGATTGTTTCCTTCTCCATTCGAATTCCGCCTTGTCTCGTTTTGAGCCTAGATTACGCGGCTCATTTGGAGTCTTTGTGATTCTTTTCGTTTTGAGGGACTTTTGGTTGATTTGAGGTCTGATTGTACGTTTGCATTGAGTGAAATTTGCTTGTTTTTGCCCTCTTGTCATCATTTCTCAAATTGCTCTTGCATCAGTTTTCATTTTTTAGCGGACTTTGCTCTAAAATATTGAAAATAAAAAAAAAAATTCTCTTTTGCTCTTCATTAGTTAATGTGAATTAGATCTTTTCGGTGTTATTAGTGATTGGTAACTTTGAACGAAAAGCTTTTTAGTTTTCATTAGCTACATTAGAGACATCATTGGTTGTTTTTTGTTCATTTCGTTATTGTGTGAAAAGCTCTCAACTCTCTCATAAATAGCTTTCATCGAATGAAATGATATACTGTGGCATATAGAGTGCATTTAGGAGATTTTGAGACATTACATTCGCTAGGGCTTGAAAACTGAAACGTAATTGAAGATAAACTTTAAAATTTACTCAATTTACACTAAGGCAACATTGAAATCTAACGAAACACATTTAGAGGTCTAGGCTAGAGACGTGTTCCGGCGTCTTAAAACCTAGTAGCTGTCGTTCGCCTCTTGGCTTTAGACAGCGCTAGTACGGACTTGTGCTCTCCGTACCGTCGTATATATAAAGGGAGACCCCACTAGGTTTCTATCCTTTATCCACAGGAAGCCGAGTTTGCCGCCCTATACCCGTGATACACCGGACACAGCATTCGGGGAGATTGCCTGCACGTACGTTAAGTCCTTGGTTGATTTCTCTTTCATTTTTGAAACCAAGGTGTATATTGCAGTTCACGGTTATTTGGTACACCCTTTGCCTAGTATTCCTGAGTAGTCATTTGATCTTTTCTGACTCTTTAAATTTGAAAGGATCACCAAGCGCTTGTCCTTTCACGCTTGCTTCAAAACTGAAAGAGATAGAGTCACCTTTCAGCCATTTCTAGACTCTTAAAACATGAAATGGTAAAGTTTCTAAGTTTCAATGTGGTAAAACAAAACACCCGCGATCACACGCCCTGTTAGATTCTGCTTGTTGGCCGTTTGATTGTGTGTCTTGACTCTTTTTCAGCCCGTGTGTGTGTTTGATCTTTTTCTCTTGTCATTACTACCACAGTGGCGGAACCTTCTGTTTCGTCTACTGGTAGTTCATAATACATATACAGACGATTCATCAGAGGTTTCCCAATCCTCTGCTGAACCACAACAGCCCATTGTTTTCGAGTTTCCCAACGGGGGACCGGTTCTGTCCGAGCAGCCCTTTGGAGGACCAGTTGAGTTCAATTGGCCCTTTTACGACCCTTGGTTTGGATTGGGAGTAGGTGAAGATTTCCCTTCTCTTACATTGGGTTCGCTTTTTATAGCTACTGTTATTCCTCCTAGTCCTCACCGTCTACTACGAGATCTAGCGGCAGGCTCCAACATGAGTGAATCCAGTGAGGAAATCCCCAAGTCCGGTGAAGATTACCAGTTATTTCCTCAGAGATTATTTCCAGGAGACAACCCTGAACCAGCTATTATGTCATCACCCGGTCCCTCATTACCAGCAGGGTATAGATCCTTGGGTCAGATTATTGCCGCCGCAGCCTCTATGGGGCTATCAGCTCCTTCTACGAGGCCGGTGGTTCCTTCATTGGGGATGTCTCCTCAGACACTTGTCACGTCATCTCGTCAAGTCACTTCTGTACGCGTTTGGCCCATTGTCTGTGTGGCCGCATCTGCACCCACTGTCACGGCACACTCCGCGAGGGCTGTGCCGCCTCCTGAAGACGTCTATATAGCGACTGCTATGCCGGAGAACATCTCTCCGGAGGAGTATCGGTTGTCCCTACAACAGCCGAACCTCGAGGTTGGACAAAACTCTTAAGATCCCAACCGCCCGTATTTTTCGCATTATGCACAGGATGGTACGCCCGTGTATGCTTTTCCATATCAGTATGATGAGCACGGGAACATTTTACGTTTACCCGCTCCAGAGGCTCACCTTCATGCTCAAGGTTTACCCTATAACTAGGCTGGACATCCTTATAACCCGCAAGGGCAACCTTTTCAAGGCCAACCTTCGGGCCAGCCTGGCTATCCTTATGACCTGCAAGGGCAGCCTTTACAAGGCTATCCTGCAGGCCAGCAAGGGCCATCGTACGGTCCGCAAGGACAGTATTACAACCCTTCCGGTCAACCTGCGCAGCCTCAGCCGGGGTACCAACCGGGGCTGGTATATGGTCCTGGGAGGCAAGTCCAACCTTCCCAACCCATGCAACCTCAATATCTTGTTAATCCAAACGTTGCACACCAGCCAGGACCATCTTATGGTCCTGCTGCAGGTCAAACCGGTTACCAGCCACTGCCTGGCTCCATTCCTCCACCGGGCCAACCGGTCTATCCGGCACAACCTAGTGTTCCACCTCCAGGCCAATCGGTTCATCCGGTACAACCTGGTGCTTCTCAATAGCCAAGTCAACCTGCGCAACCGACACAACCTGTTCACCCGAGTCAACCTGTTAACCCAGGGCAGCCTGCTCAGCTAGGTCAGCCTGCTCAACCAGGCCAGCCTGCACATCCTATCAAGCTTGCCCAACAACTGATTTATTCAATGCTGCAACCAAATCCACCATTGCACCCTAATTATCAGGTTTAGCAGGGCCCCACCTATCAGCAGCCCATTCGACCTCAAGGCGGTTACTATTCTCATGGTCAATCTCAACCGAATTATAGCCAGCCCCAAGGTTCTAACTATCATCCTCAACAACCCGGCTACACCTATACTCAACAACCGAATTCGCATGCTGCTTATGCAGGGCCGACATATAATCAGGGTCCATATTCTGGTTATCAGGCCCCGCACACTGGTTACCAGCAACCAAATCAGACTGGTTATACGACCTATACCCCCTACGGTCAGAATCCTGTGGGACAGAACTCATGGGGGCAAGGATATTCTCAACCAGCGTGGAGTACAGGTACCGGTCCTTATCCAGGGCCTGGCATGCCGTCCAATCCGCCATTGCCGTTTCTGGCTACCTTGGAGTTACCGGATGTTTCGAAATTAACCAATGATCCGATTTTTCACAATCCTTATTGGCCTCCGGTTCCTACCAAGGTGCCTGGTGATTGCCCCAAGTTTGAGGGTAAAGCTGGGGAGGACCCCCAAGCTCATGTAATGACTTACCATCTTTGGTGTTCGTCCAACTCTTGGGTGGAAGATTCAGTTCGTCTACGCCTCTTCCAGCGCACTTTGACTGGCGCTGCAGCTAAGTGATATATTGAATTACCCCGTGGCATCTTTTAAGATTTCAATACGTTAGCCATAGCTTTTCTGACTCACTTTCAGTTACCGGTTCGCTACGAAGTCCGGACGCACCTCCTGACTTCTTTGAAGCAGGACAAAGCCACCCACATTTCTGATCATATTCATGAGTGGCGACGTCGTTGTAGACTGATCAAGTTTCATATACCTGATCAAATACTAACACATTGGTTCACCACCTCCTTCATTAACAAAATCACCCAAGATATTGCTACGGGAGCGTGTGTGACTGAAGAACAAGCCATAGCGCGTGCTCAATATCTAGATCTGGTATACTCACAGTCCGGCATGCTGTATGATATTTTGCCTGATGCTCCACGGTCTGGAACCTCTAAAGCTCCACCTACCCCAGCGATGGATGGTGTTATTGGTTCTGTGTCTCAGAATTCGAAGAAATCTTCGAATGGGAAGCAGAAGTCCAACTCATCCAATAATTCTGCTCCCCCCGCCCCTCCCGATTCTGGCAAAACTGCGAAGGTTAATGCCGTTCAGGCCAATCCTACGGAGAAAGCCTCCAAAGGGAAAAAGAAGGGCAAAGGAAAATCTAAATCCGACGCCCCAAAGCTAGAGTCCAAACCTCGTGCCGAGGACGGTTCCCAATGCAAACCGAAGTATCCCTGCCTCATTTGTGAAGGAGATCACTATACAAAAGATTGTCCACGACGATCTGAAGTTAGTCAACTTCTAAAAGGCTCCAAAGGGACTCCGGCAGTTCTTAAAGAACCGTTCCCGTCTCAGCAGACCCAGATGGTTGAACAACCTTCACCATCTGCACCATTTGGGTCCCAGGTCTTTATGATGAATGGTGCTGCACCTATCTCTATTGCTACGCGTTCGAAGGATTACAACGAATCGCGTCAGGCACTGGGGAAGGCAGTTGCGGATGGTCCACCTCCCCCACCTGTCTCCGGTTCGTTGGAAATTGAGAAGCCTACTGCTGAACCTGTTGTGAGGCCACCTTCTAAAGGTGTTTTACGAAAGTCTTCTTACAATCCGAATGCCCGTGCCGCTCAGCACTACAGTATTGTTGAGGATCTGGCACAGGCGCCTTCTGCCATGTCTGCATTGGAAGTTCTTCAAAGTTGTCCTTCGCAACGGAAAGCTTTATTATCTGCAATCGGTGGAATCGATCCTGCCGATTCTAGTCTTCTCACCTTTGACTTAGAAAATTTCACCCCTCGACTTCCACATCAGATCGCTCTTGTTAATCAAGTCGGGATCAACGGTCTTAACATCCATAGGGCCGTTGTGGATGAAGGTGCTTCTACCTGTGTCATGTCGTCCGCTTGGTGGAAGGCCATTGGCTCTCCGGCCCTTTCATCGTCTCCCAATGCCCTAGAGGCATTCGATGGTCGGGAATCCAAACCCTGGGTGTTCTCGAGAGTCTAGCGATTACTTTACAGGGGAAGACAGTCAACGTAGAAGTAGAAGTGGTTGACGCCAAGCTTAACTACAATATACTTCCTGGCTGCAACTGGACTCATGCCATGTTATGCGTGCCGTCCACCCTCTTTCGACTTATTAAGTTCCATCACGAGGGCAAAATCGTTACTGTGGATCAGTTGTCTTTCTTCACCTCCACCTCCGAGAACAACGTTCCATACGTGGATCAGATCCCAAATCCCCCTGACAGTGTAGGGCCCGGTCTCCTCAAAGACCCCGTCCTCATGGGTATTTTTCCCGCACCACCACCGCACACCACTCAAGTTAACATGATCTCTAGGTCTAACGACCCATGGCTCATCCCTACGCCTGAGCAGGTGACTGAGTTTGGAGAATCGATGCCCTTAACTCCAGTAGAGATTAACTACTGTGAAATCGTCGCCGCATCTGATCCTCCCCCTCCTCAGCATGCTCCTTTGAGCATGGCTTTAGACATCTACTCTCAATCCCCCTGGCTCGGCGTGGCCGACTCGCTTGATCCTCTTAAAGAGATTTTCCCTTCTGATGAAGCCATTGTAGAAACAATGTCTCTTGAGGAGTTGCCTTGGAGCGATGGACATCATCGTTCCTCGTTCATGCTTAGCTTGGGGGCAATGTCAGATTGTCTAGAGCGTTTTGCATCTCAGGTTCCCACTCCACCTCTCCAGACGCCCATATTGACACATGAGGTGCTTTCAGAGGGAAACCTGAGCAACATCACTCAAACCATTCCAATCGACATCTCCGTTAAACCGGAGATAGTTGAGAACATACACGTGGGAGTGACTTGTTATCCTAATGAGATACGAGTCTATACTGATCTTTTTCGAGAATTCAGAGACGTGTTCGCTTGGTCCTATGAGGAAATGCCCGGGATTGATCCCAGCATAGTAGTGCACGAGATTCCTACCTATCCTGGTGCGAAACCCGTGCGCCAACGCCTACGCCCGATGCACCCTCGCAAAGCCGCTGCTATCAAAGCAGAAGTTGAAAAACTTCTGAACGCGGGCTTTATTTACCCGATTCCCCTCACAGAATGGGTCTCCAATATTGTCCCTGTAGATAAAAAGCAAGGGACTATCAGAGTCTGTGTTGATTATCGCGATATTAATCGCGCCTGTCCTAAGGACAACTATCCCACTCCTTTTATAGACCAAATCATCGACGAATGTGCTGGGAGTGAGATTTATTCCTTGATGGACAACTTCTCTGGGTATAATCAGATAAACATTCTACCTGAGGATCAACACAAGACTGCATTCATCTGTCCGTGGGGTACTTTCGCTTATAAAAAACTCCCGTTCGGCTTGAAGAACACTGGAGCCACTTTCCAGCGTGCGATGTCTTACGCTTTCCACGACATACGCCATATCGTTCAGCCTTATCTGGACGACTTGCTAGCTCACTCAGCTAGGCGAGAGGACCACCCTGAACACCTCCGCCAGATTTTCCTTCGCTGTAGGCGCTACAATATTAGGCTTAATCCTCATAAATGCGTCTTTTGCGTGGATTCTGGCCGTCTTTTGGGATTCATAGTCTCCAAAGACGGAATTCGCCTTGACCCTTTAAAGGTCGAGGCTATCATCAATCTCCCATCACCCTCCTCGTTATATCAATTGCAGAGTCTGCAGGGAAAAGCTAACTTCCTTCGACGAGTTATCCCGAACTACGCAGAGGTGGCCAAAGGATTCACGCGTCTCTTAAAGCAAAACGTTTCCTTCCACTGGGACGAAATTGCTCAACAATCCTTTGAGAAGCTTAAGACATTACTCGTTAATGCTCCTTTGCTTCGTCCTCCTAACTATCACCGTGATTTTACTTTGTATCTCGCCGCCGCGTTTAGCACCATAGCTATGGTTCTGGTGCAGGATGACGATGATGGAAATGAACATGTCATTTATTATCTGTCACGGAACCTTCTCGACACAGAAACACGTTATGCTCACGTCGAGAAGCTGGCGTTAGCTGCAGTACACGCTGTGCAGCGCTTTCGCCACTACATCCTGTTGCGCACAACAACCGTGGTTTCGGATTGCAACCCCATGACATATATTCTTTCTTGACAATTACTGGGGGGCAAATACTCCAAATGGATCGTTATCCTTCAGGAGTTTGACTTAGAGTTCACCACTGCTAAGTCGACCAAATCACTGGTTTTAGCGGATCTTATTTGCTCGCTCCGGACGGACTCCATCCCATCTCATTCCGAGGATCATATCTCGGATGAAACTCTTTTCCTTATCAGCACTCGCGACCCATGGTACGGCGATATTATTGTGTATCTTCAGACCTTGACGTTTCGGTCTGAGTTGACTAAAGATGCCCGACGTCGGATTCGACATCAGTCTCAACCCTACCGTATAGTAGGAGATACTTTATACCGCGTTGGAGTAGATTCGGTGCTCCGCCGATGCCTCACCTTGGAAGAGGCTGAAAATGTCCTAAATGACTGCCACAGTGGCGCCTGTGGCGGTCATATGTCCAGATATACCACTGCCCAGAAAATTCTGCGAGCAGGTTACTTCTGGCCGTCAATATTCAAAGACTGTATCGTCGTAGTCCGTAAATGTCACGCGTGCCAGGTCTTTCAGCGCAAGATGTGCGCGCCGCCTCTCCCTTTGCATCCTGTTATTACTGTCGGCCCTTTTGCGAAATGGGGCGTATATTTTATGACATGTAACCCTCATTCGGCCGGGGGGGCATGCGTATATAATCGTCGCCGTAGACTACTTTACGAAGTGGGCTGAAGCAATGCCTACACTAGCTGCCGACGGTAAGACAACTACCCAATTTATCTTCAACCACATTATTGCACGTTTCGGGGTCCCTCAGGGCATTGTTACCGACCATGGTACCCATTTTCGAGATTATATGATGGCCAAGCTGACATCAAGATTGGGCTTACGCCACGATAGCTCAACGCCATATTACCCCCAGGCAAATGGCCAGGTTGAGGCTGTGAACAAGGTTTTGGTCACAATGCTTCAATGGACAGTTGGTATTCATAAATCCAATTGGCATCTCCAACTGTTTTCAGCTCTTTGGGCCTACCGGACGTCAGCAAAGAGTGCAACTGGATTCACACCTTTCCAATTGGTGTATGGTCTGGAAGCAACTCTTCGGGTTGAGTGCGAAATTCCTTCTTTGAAGTTAGCTGTGGAACTTTTGCCCGACACTTCTCCTGAGGAAGAGTGTCTTTTGTGTCTGGAACGGTTAGATGAACCCGTCGTTTCGCTGCTTTAGTCATTGAAGCACAAAAGAAGCGGGTCAAAGCTCACTTTGATCAATCAATTTCTCCACGTTCCTTTGTCGAAGGGGACCTCGTCCTCCTATACGATCAAGCGCATGACAAGCTTGGGGCCGGTAAGTTCCAACCTATGTGGCATGGGCCCTACAGAGTAAAACGCGTATTGAAAAATGGGGCCTATGAGCTCATTGATTATGAAGGAGTTCCGTTGGCGCAGCCCCGAAATGGGCTGTACCTCAAAAAATACTACGCTTGAAGTGATTTTTGGTGTGGTGTGTGTACATAGGTGTGTATTTTCATTTGTGTGCATGTGTGGTGTGGTGTGCGATGTAAACATCTTTTTGCTGATCGGGTCTTCCTGATTGTGCAGATGTCCATCAATCCGTTTGTTGGTTTCGCGGATGGTGCCTCCCGCAGTACCAGGAATCTGTCTTTGGCAGCCTGGGTAATCTACGATCCTGCTGGTGAGTTGGTCGACCTACAAGGTGTGTGTCTGAGACGTGCTACAAATAACATCGCTGAATATAGTGCTGTGTTAGAATTATTAACTGAGGCTGTAAACCTTGGTATCCGTGAATTACTTGTGTATCTAGACTCACAACTTGTAGTATCACAACTTAACGGTCATTATTCAGTCAGAAACCCATCCATTTTACGTCTGTATCTGCGTATTCGTTTACTGGAAAGAAATTTTGACTATATTACATATCAACATATACCCAGACATATGAATACATTGACAGATGCAGTAGCTAATATGGTGCTAGATAGACATTTGCGCAATTTGTAAAACAACATCACATGTAAAAAGAAAGATCCATCCAGAAATAGATATGTATATATATAGATATCAAAATGTTTACATAATGTGCATTACATAAAATCAAAAAATATACATGTTTGTCTTAATACATCCGGAGACGACATGTCTCTCAAAAAATATGCATGAAATAAGCCCTAGGTGTCTAATCTGCGTGGTGCTCATGATAACAAGTCACCGCATGCACTAAGCGTCTCAGAAGACGGTGGAGGCGACTAGGCACTCCCACCGTATGTCTCTGGTATGCTAGTGGAACATCTGCCAGTCGGGCATAGTCTGGAATCCCCCGGGCGATCCCCTCAAGGTTCTGGATCAACTCTCCTCTCTTGGCACCCTCCGCCTGAGGGTCAGCTGCGGGATGAGTTCTCTGTGAAATAGGAGACATACCGGCAGGTCTCTCTGGGCCGACATCTACATAGAAATAAAACTTTTGTTAGGATGGGCATATATTACCAAAAAAAATTCATAAAACATAAAAATAAAAAAGAGAGATCATACCCAACTCCTCATCCCAGTAATCTCCCTCCAGGAGTGGAAGGTCTGGGTCTCTAGTGAAATCGGTCCCTGCATATGGCCAATCCTCGACCACAATCAACTGACGCCGTAACCATCCAAAAAACTCCGACCTCCAGGACATCTGTTGGCCTCCTCCTGATCTGGGCATCAGTGCTGCCCAGCGAGCCATCCTCGGCTCTCGTGGTACCGACTCAGCTACTATGGCCCCTTGGCCCTGAAAGATAGGTAGTCGTTCCGGGATGAACGATACCAAGATGGAACCGTAGCCAAACTGTTTTAGCTTGGCCTGCTTACACTTTGTGAGCTGTCTTTTCATATTTGTTGTCACTGCAGTAGCCTAATCAAATAGTGTCGGATTCATACACTCAGCAGCTAGGAGGAGTTGGGCCTTGGTCGCCTCGTGCGGTGCCTGCGACCCTGCAGCCCGCGTGATGGTATGTAGCACCACTCTGAGTGCTAGATCGGGGATGGTATGGATATCTACCTTGCCGCTTCCCGATCCCAGTCGTGCCCCTTGGCACACTCTTGCCATCACCTGCTCCATCTTCTCTCCAGATGGTCTGCTGCCTGTCAAGACGGGCACCGGACCTTTGCGCGACAGTCCGGTTATGAAATATACGTCGGAAACCTCAAGTTCTAATACTTGGTCCCGCAGCTTGAACACTTGTTCATTTTCGTCCCATACGCTGATCAGGTATTGCAGGAGCTCCGGTTGAGCTCGTAAGCAAGGTGTCAGGAAGAACTTTTTAAGCCCACAGTTCTTGAGGGCATTCATACAAGTCTCATTCTCCATAGCATGTTCATCCTCTTCCCCATGCTCGCTCTCTTTCCATTCGATAGCCATTTTGCTCGGTTGCCTGCATCAACATGGTCAAAAACCCTTGATTAGATCTCTGTTATGCTCGAAATTTCATGTAAATCACTAGCTGTTTGGAAATTTGAAACGGGAAACCACACTGCGCCATTGGCGCGGCTGTTTTCTTAACAGTCGCACCAGTTGGCACGGGCCCTTTGTATGCAAAAGGCCATTGGCGCGGGTCCGTGCCCGATACCCGCGCCAATGGGCGAAGCCCTAAAATTTTAAAAAATTCTCCACAGAAGTCTAATGAGAAATGGAAAACTATAAAAAATGGATTAAAATGGAGTACGGGGAAATGCCTCTTACCTGGAACGAACGGGAATCTGAATGGTAGCCCGGATCAGTTGCAATTGCCGTCAGAAGTTCGCACACAAACAGACCACTGTTGCTCTCCTATGAGGTAAATAGTAAAAGTAATTTTGTTTTTACCATTTGAGACTTATTTATAACTTTTTGAAATCTCATTAGGTTTTAAAAGTCATTTTTTATTAATATTTTAATATATTTTGTCGAAAATGGATTTTACACTTGCCTTTGTGTGCAGCAACAGGTTTTTTACGCGACTTAAACGGTGAAACGAGTTGTATTTTATACTTTTTCGGACTTGGTAAAAACACGAAAAGCCATTTTTGGAGTCATCTTTCAGCTCTTTTTTGACTCTCTAAACATGAAAAGATTGCCGAGGCCCTTGTCGTTTCGATCTCGTTAAAGTGGCTGCGAAACGACATCTACCCAGTATACGTTTACCCCTTTTTCGGGCTGGGACAAATTACTTACAAAAAAGGAATACCCTAGCCTATCGCGACTAGGAGGTTTTCTCAGACATAGTTTTCTACCTTTTCGGATCTGAGGAACTATGTACGAAAAGGGACCATTGGAGTTTACTTTTCAGCTGTCTTTTCAAACTCTCTAAACATGAAAAGACGTTGAGTTCTTCCTTTGTCAGACTCATTAAACCCTGATGACATCAGATTCAGTCATAATGATGCTCCTTGAGTCTCTCCTTCCTAGGGCTCGTTAAACGTACTAGGATGGACTTATATCACAAGCATATGCTATCCCCTTCAAGCATGTTATAAAAAATAATTGGGGTACTCGCCAGAAATGGCGGGGAAAAAATGGAACCAACATCATTGTCGTGTCGGCAATATGTCGCTCTTGAACATGGCACTTGTCTGCATTCGTGTTGGGTTGGGGACATCTCATCTCGTCTTTCACTTGCCTCCATGGGTTTGGGTGATCCCTTTTGACCTCTCATTCGCTCTTTGCCTCGTCATCATGAGCTCTGATCTATTGATGTCAAATACTGTCAAAGTCACTGTCGTGCCGTTTATATGTTCAAGAGAAGTTGACCTCTGCAAATACCAACCTTCCTCTGATTCTCATCTGATCCTAATTCACAAGACATTATATTCCTCTGTCTTGTGTCGATGATGTGGGAAACATTATGGCCCACCTTCGGTCAAGGTCACTTCCTGTCGACTTCAGCTCATTATCCGGGAAGCTGATCTAGAGACTCCCTTCTGGTGCCTTTGAGCCTGCATGCCTCAATGGCAGGTTCTTCATGTTCGACGTGAGGTTTTCATCATTGGCCTCCGATCGAGTGATTCTACGGGTGTTCGATGCCAGCTCATTGATTCACATGCGGTAGATTGTACTTGTCGTACCTTGAGGGCTATCATCATTATTGGTGGTACCTCTCGCGTCTGTTAACAGCTTTCATCATTGGCTGGTAATCAGACGATGTTCTTGCATGTTCGACTTCAACTCATTTATTCACATGCTTGGACTTGTACTGTGTTCGGGTCGAGATGGAGCACAAGACCCTGGATTGTGTCTGTTGTAATCCAGGCTGCGATTTTGTGGATTATTATGATTGGTTACATGACTCACTTACTGGATGGCTGCGACCATACTTGAGTCTATTTATCGATCCTCACTGGATGGCTGCGTCCATGCCTTGGATCCGGATTATTGTATACTCTGTTATGGATGGCTGCGCCCATACCACATATATATCATGTATCTGATATATCTTCTCTACGCAGGTTTTCCAACGGTGGTGTTTTCAGTTGGACACATTCTCGTAAAGCATTTCACCCCTCTCTCTCTCTCTCGGGCCTCATGCTTTAGGGGGCATCTGTTACACAACAATTTGTCACCGTCCCTGAAATTCCCCATCCCGCACAATTGGAGGGTTCATTCCGTGACCTGTGAGCAGTGACATAACTTGAAAACACTTTCATGGCATTCCCCTAAACATGTACTTTCATTGCCCTGAAGACAACTCCTTGTGAAAAACCCTAAAAACACCCCTTTTTGCATTGGCGCGGGTATCCAGTTCATTACCCGCGCCAATGGGGGAAATCCTTCAAAGAGGTCACGCCAATTGGCGCTCTGTTCCAGAGTCGCACTCGCGCCAGCCAATTTAAGGAGTGTTTTTTAAAAATAAATGGCGGAAGTTTCGTCCTAACCAATTCATGAATTGGTATCTATCTTTAGTTGGGAGGTTTGGCTCCGGATTTCCATGTAGAGGAAGTGGTTTGCCACCTCTCATGGAAGCTTCCTTGAGGATAGGGCCAATCCCATGATTATAGGGATCCCAACTCCCCTTCCTCCATCTATAAAGGCTTGCCCATCTCCATTGCAAGTTGGTCTTCAAGTTCCCAAATTCCCAAGAGCCTTATGCTGCAAGAGCCTCCATAATTCCCTTAAGGCCAAAACCAAGCAAGGAGACTATTGTCAAAATCCGAAGAGAGAGGTTTGTCCCATCCTTGACAGGCTTTTCGAGACGTGTTCTGTTGGCGACCCGCCGAAGGAGAATTCAACGTCAGAACTATGGTTGTATTCTTCCTTTGATTGATTAATAATAAACGACTATTGGTTATGTTTCCACTCTTGTTGTTGTTTATGATGATGAGTTATGTCCTTTCTGACTGACATATAGTTGCATCTACTGGATTTTACGCTTGCGTTTGTTTTGTTTCTCGCGTGTGCAGGTGTCCTATCACGGAGATCGTGGGGATCGTGATTTGCCAGAGCTAAGGAACAGGAGCGCTACCTCTTCTACAAGCAACAACGTTGGATTCCAGGTAGGTCTTCATCGCTAGTTGGTTTATTTGCAATTAGGAACTTGCACTATAGCGTGAACGATTGTTGCTAGACCCGGTCTGGGCTAGTAGGGATCGCCTCTGTCCGCAGAGGGGATTTACCTCCACAACAGAGACCCTTCCCACTTGGGAGAGGTTGTGGGATGATTGCATACAGAATGAAATCAGAAAGAACTAGCTTGGGGCAACCAAACCAGTTGAGGAGGATGACAATGTAGCACTGTTGGCAGGAGGCAAGAAAGGCAAGGGAAAGAAGCAAGCTTCCACAAGTAGTGGTGGGGGCAAAGGCAAAGGTAAAGGTAAGCAGGTGAACGCGCAGAAGGACTATTCCAAGGTGAAGTGTTGGAATTGTCAGAAGATGGGACACTATGCAGTTGTGTGTCCGGAGAAGAAGAAGAAGGGAAAGAACAAGACCATGGCAGCATCAACAGAGATAGAGGACTTTTCGGAGAGCTTTGATCAAGAGTTTGGGTTCATTACTTGTGAGTCCACTAGTGCAGGATCACCTACCACAGAGGTTGAGAGGGAGTGTGCATTTCCCTCCACTAACGGAGCATCTTCAGGTGTTTGGTATGTTGACAGTGGGGCTTCACGTCATATGACAAGAGTCCGTGAGTACTTCTCAGAACTTTCAGAGAGTGGCATTGAAATAGAGGTAGTACTCGGAGATGACAACATTGTTAGAGTAGTCAGTGTGGGGACATTGACATTTGATAGGGAACCCACACCTCCCTTGAGGGTGTCAGATGTTCTATATGTGATAAGGATGAAGAAGAACCTTACATCTGTCTCAGCATTAGAGGACAGAGGGTATGAAGTATTGTTCAGGAGAAGACATGTGCTTATATATCCAGGGGTGCTTCAGCTGATTCAGCTAGAGTGATTGGTGTACGCCATGCAAAGGTGTACAAGTTTGCGTTTCAGCCCCTTTTGGCATTGAGCAGTAGTACCGGCAGCAGAGCTAGCAGTTCAGAGTTGTGCGAGATTTGGCACCACAGGATGGGGCACATGTATCATGGGGCCTTGAGGACATTGTGGGAGATCACTACAGGTGTGCCAGATTTCAGTTCTGATCACCTAGATACATGCAGAGGATGTGCTATGGGGAAGTTTGCCAAATCCCCTTTTCCCAGCAGTGACAACAAATCGACTAGGATTCTTGATTTGATTCATACCGATGTGAGCGGTCGGATGTCTCATGTTTCCTTGAGTGGATATGAGTATTATGTTTTATTCATTGATGATCACTCCAGGAATACCTGGATTTATTTCTTGAAGACCAAGAGTGAGGTCTTCAAGTGGTTTCACGAGTTTAGAGCTCTTGTGGAGACTCAGACAGGTCGGAAGATCAAGTCCCTCAGGTCGGACAATGGAGGGGAGTACACCCTTGGTGAGTTTGTTGATTATTGTGCAAAGGCAGGCATCAGGAGGGAGTTCACAGATCCTTACAAGCCCCAGTAGAACAGGGTTGTGGAGAGGAAGAATAGATCCATCGTTGGGGCTGCCAAAACCATGCTACATGATCAGGGGTTACCATTGGTTTTGTGGGCAGAGGCCTGCAACGCTGCTGTGTATTTGCAAAACAGGAGTCCACATCGTGCCTTGGGGCATGTGACTCTGGAGGAGGCTTTTTCTGGGAAGAAGCGTGATGTTGGTCATTTTCGTATCTTTGGGTGTATTGCATACTCCTATGTACCCAAGGAGAAGAGGACCAAGCTAGAGCTCACCGCAGAGAAGGGTATCTTTGTGGGCTATAGTGAGACCTCGAAAGCCTTTCGGATTTATATTCCTGCATAGAGGAGAGTTGTTGTCTGGTGGATGTGAAGTTCGAGAAGGACAGGGCTTTCAGGAGGTCACGAGAGTTAGAGTATCTGGATCGGCCAGACTGTCAGGAGCAGCTGAGTTAGTCATAGGGATCCAGTGGGCAAGGATTGGGAGGTACATCGATTACGGTGTCAGGTCCATCAGTGAGCAGTGGCTCACAGAGTTAGAGGGGTGGTGCTTTGGGCAGCATGCAGAGCAGTCTGCAAAGCAGCTCACGAGGTAGTCCACTGATGGACAGTTCACACGGTACTTCAGCATCTACAGGCACAGGTTCAGGCAGGAGGACAACAAACAGACATTCAGGAGTTCAAGCTTCTGATGAGGATGAAGAGTTTCATTCTCCGATGGGAGAAGTGTGCTCAGGGAAGAGGAAGCCCAAGTGGCTTTTGGACACCTTGAGAGAGGCCACATTTGTTGCTGGGCCGAAGAGACCGGTCAGAGAGAGTAGACCACCTAAGAGGTTTTGTAGCTATATGGCAATGGTTACCAACATCGTTGACTCTGAGCCTTCTAGCTACCGGGAGGCAGCTAGCCAACAGGTCTGGAGAGAGGCCATGCAGGAGGAGTATTCTTCTATCATGAAGAATGATGTTTGGGAGGTGGTGCCGAGGGCTCAGGGCAAATCCGTGGTTACTTCTAGATTGCTTTACAAGGTAAAGCATGTTGCAGATGGCAACATTGAGAAATTCAAGGCAAGGTTTATGGCTAGAGGGTTCTCCCAGGTAGAGGGAGTAGACTATGAGGAGACCTTCGCTCCTGTGGTTCGATATACTTCCATTTGCTCCATTATATTGATAGTAGCAGAGATGGGTTGGAAGATCCACCAGATGGATGTGAAGACCACATTTTTCAATGGCTTCATACAGGAGGAGGTGTGCATTGAGCAGCCATAGGGCTTTGAGGTGCATGGGAAGGAGTCCCATGTATGCAGACTGAAGAAGGCCCTTTATGGCCTGAAGCAAGCTCCTAGAGCTTGGTACTTCAAGATTGATACGTACTTGCAGGAGATGGGTTTCATAAAGTGTGATGTAGATCCGAACCTATACTTTATTTCGATAGGTGAGGAGCCTCTCATTCTGGTGCTGTATGTGAATGACTTGGTCATTACGGGTGCAGAGAGACTCATAGAGGGCTGCAAGAGAGATCTTGTGTCGGAGTTCGAGATGAAGGACATTGGCTTGATGCATTACTTTTTGGGTTTGGAGGTGTGGCAGGAGGAGGGGCATTTCTTGTTGGGATAAGGGACGTATATTGTGGACATCCTTAGCAGATTCCGCATGGAGGATTGTAGAACCATGTCGACACCTATGATCACTAACTGGAAGAAGCTTCACGTTTCAGATTCCGAGTTGGTGTATCCCACATTGCATAGACAACTGATTGGTTCCTTGATGTATTTGGTCAACACTAGACCAGATATATGTTTTGCAGTCAACACGATGAGCCAGTTCATGTGTGAGCCTAGGAGAGTGCACTGGGTTGCTGCAAAACACATTTTGTGGTACATGCAGGGGACAAGCTGAGAGGTCCTGGGATTAGATAGGGGCATGGAGTGAGATTGGCAGGCATAACGTTTCCTCTGACAAGGACAGCTTCGATAGGAAGAGCACTTCAGTGTTGTTTGGGTCAGTCTGAAGTTGTGTCTGCTACAAGGTTGTTAGAGGGGGTGAATCAATATTTCTTTTCAATTGTTAATTTTACCGCTAGATCACTTAGGTATTTACAACAAATGAACAATGATATAATAGATACTTTTATTAATTTCTTCTTTACAATAAGTAAAGTACAATAATGATATAGGGCTCCAACCCTACATGAAGACTCCAATCTTCCAGGCTCCAACATGTATTGTGCCAAGCACTGACTTGGTCTTTCCAAGGCTCCAACCTTGTCAATTTGAGGCACCAACCTCTAGGGCTCCAACCCTATCTCTGGTGCAGGATTCGACCTAGTTTCTTAAGGACTCCAACCTTATCTTCCAAGGCACTGACCTTGTCTCTATGAGGCTCCAACCTCTTGGGCTCCAACCCTCAACTTCACTTCATCAAAATATGTTTGGTTATTCTTCACGGCTCCCAAAGTCTTCTTCAACGAGCCCTGTCAATCTTCAACAATGCCATCACTTAGTCTCCATGTCACTTCATCAATGACAACCTTGTTCTTCACATGAAGGTATCGCCACTACTCTTCATGTTACGCAAACAAAATCACGAAGGTCACCTCATGATGACTAATACATCATGGTCTTCAATAATGTCTCTAATAGTACCTCAACACTACTACTTCAAGGATGCTTCAATGTCTTCAACAGTTCTCCAATGAAAAACTCCAACAATTCTTCAATCAATGCTTAAGAAGACTGCTTCTAGATTTGCTTCAAGGCTGCTCTAGCGTCTACTACAAGAATATATTCAAAGTGTCATCATCAAACTTTATTGTCCAAAGCTCGAAGTGCTTTGTTGTTCAAGAGCTTCAATTGATGCTTTTGCACTTAGTTTTGTGAACAATAAGTCAATATTCAAGCCATTGCAATCTGAGTTGAAGTCTGGTGACAACTTACTAATCCTCTACAGGATGCTGTAGCATATATAATCCGAGTGAGACTTCTTCGCACAGATTTGAAGTGTTAAGTCCAAGCACCCAAATGGTTGTCCGAGCTCTTGTAGCTAATTCGAATTTGGAAACCCAAACAAGTTTGAGATGTTGACCTTAATTCTGAAGTCTGAGCTTTATATCACGAGTTTTTGTGGGAGTTTATATCACTGTTTTGATCCAAGCAAATGTGTTTATCATAGGACCAAGAAGTATGGCAGCTCCTGAAGTTTTTGCAGCTCTTTGTACAGGTCTGAAGGTATTGCAAGAGGTTTGAAGTCTTTTGCACGAGATTTACAGAAGACTGTCCCTCATCAACAGAACTGTCACAAATTTGTTACAGCCCCCTAATACATGTCCGAGTTCTCAGTCCTTTGATTGAGTCTTAATCCTTTAGTCCGAGCCTTTGTTCCTGTCATACTCTTACTGTCCGAGTTGCTGTGTGAGCTTAGTCTGAGCTGTCTAGAATCTAATCTCTGTAATACAACCACTGTAATTTTCAAGAATCCGAGCCAAAATATCACTGAGAAACCCTTATAAAAAATGTGCTTGTCTCTTCCTTCTTTTGTTCACGAGTTGTTTTATTTTAAAAAAACAAAGAGGTTTTATTTTAAAACATAAAGAGTGGTTTAAAATAAAATCGATTCAAACCAAGTTTTAAAATACAAAGATATAAGGAAACTACAAAGCAAAAAATAGGGGGGAAGGGGGAGGAGAAATGATATATATATATATACACACACACAAGAGAGAAGTAAAAATAAAGGTTATTAAAGAGTTTTTGAGATTAAGGATTTATCGCAAATTATATATTAAAAATATATTGAAGACCTGGGTCTCTCATAAGAGAATATATAAATGCCTTGTCAAAGTATTGTTGACAAAACTATCGATAAACACAATATGGAGCCAATGATTGAAGAGACAAAAATGGAGATTAACAATGGAATATTTTTAGAAACTTCACATTGCTATGCTCTAGTGCTATTTAAAATTAAGGGGACTCCTACAGGAAAAGATGTTACTATTTCTATCTCTCTCGCCGAAGCAAAAATTTATATAAACCCTAACTTTGCTAACGAATTAGTGATTCTTGAGTCAAATGCAATAAAAGAATTAGACCACTGGGATAAAAAACAATATGACATAATTGATTTACAATTAAACATTGAAGATTAAATTTATATCACAATTCTCTATTTGATCCCTAGGGAGCGATCAAGGTGACATGGTTTTGGGTTCACCCTGGATGGCATCACTAGGGTCGTTTATTTTAAATACCAAGAAAAAGTTTCAGACTTTTTCCTACAAGAAGGAAAAAATAATGCTGCAAGACGTTATAATGAAACCGGATTTAGTATCACCAGAAGACATAAAAGTTATCTCAAAAGTAATTCTTCAAAAAAACTAAAAGTCAATGCAAAATATGTAGGAAGATGGAAAGATTATCGCAGAAAAAAACAAAGAAGTTACTCACCTCAAATTAAGAAACTTAAAAATGATAAGAAATCATTGAAAAACAAATTAGAGGAACTTATCATGAAAGAAGTATCAAAGTCTTCAGACATAACATTCCAAGTTGAAGAAAAAAGAATGAATACCAATCCAATCAATATCACAACTCAAGAAGATGATAAACCAGTTAAGGTAAAAACATATACAGATGTTCCAGTTCAGACAATGAAATTTTCGAGTGAAGATTTTGTAACCAATTCAACAACATTAGTCTCTGAATTAAATTAGGAAATTGCCACACACATGGCAATGGAAAATCAAATCACAAGAAGTGCTTATCGATATCCAAACCACAAGAGCAGACATCTCAATCAATCTGCATATTTGTATCACTCAACAGAAACAACAAACTTATGTTTCGAATAAAATTGATGTCAATAGATCCAATCTTACGATAACAATTTATCCTAGCTATCAATTAATTGTAAGGTTCCATAGGAGTTTGATTTAGGATGGTTAGATCCCTTCTCAGTTCGAGAATTTTTTTTTTTCTCACTCAGAAGAGTATAATCTAAGATGACAATTCGAAGAACTCCAAAAGATATGAATAGATTACAAGACAAAGAAACATATGACATGTCTTATTAAAAATAAGCTTTGAGGAAAAGGCTTCTTGAAGTGGAAGGAAATGTTATACATGTACCAACTCCACAACTGGAACCACTAGGCATAGTTGCACCTTCTCCCAAACCTGCACAAACAACCTCGAAATTACCTCCCTTGGCACCTGCACCCCATCATGTATGTGACCCATACTAGTACAAATCATTTGAGGTCAACGATAATATATTCATCCATCAACTGTTCAACTATTACTTTTGATTCATAGACAACAATAGTTATTTCATTCTTTGCTTGCAGATTAAGTGTGCTCCTTTTCTGCATGTACCTGAATTTGAGTTTAAAAAGATACTCTACAAACTCGCGTCAGTCACCTACACATGCAATTGAAAAGCTTGCAGGATTAGTTTTCATTCATACGAGTATATGAAGCGAACAAAGTTCCTACTCAAGTTAAATACTCCAGAAGACTTGGAATATCGAAATATCCATTGAGGATACAAATATTATATTAAATAGTATGATGGATGAATTGATTGATAATTACAAATGAGGCCTGCTTATATACCTAGGCAGGTGACTCTTCACGAAAGGTCATGTCTCATCAGACATGGCATTTCAACCTAATTACTGATTAACTAATTAATCATTATTTATATTATTTTATTCATTACGTGGCCTTGCTCCTCAAAAAGCTTTGTCCCCAAAGCTTGTCTTCTTTTCCTGCTACGAATATCTTTCTGTCTCGGGGCAGTCATCCTTGTCGATACAAGTTGATATAATCCTCTAAGTGACAAACAAAATTGTCGCACTGAGAATGGATCAGACGATCCTAAATCAATCTTCTGTGGAATCTTACAGCGACTTGAAACTTGTGATGAATTATCACTTGAGAGGATTGCACTGATATTAGTATTCTTCAAAACACCAGATTGTTGTTTTTGTTCTGAATACGTAGTTTGGTCAAGCTGTCTACTCCCGTGATTTGGATGTCGATAGGGAACTTTTTTGGTTTGACTTCTTTGATTTTCTTTTGGCGAGAATGTTATTGAGTTGGTTACAGGACCTTCACTTAGAATGTTCCTCTTCTGAACTGCAACATCTAAATTTGTATCTTCTGCAACTTGCTTAACTTCTTCTTGAGTTGTGACATTTACTGGATCAATGTTCATTTTTTCAACTTGAATTTCTACATTTGAAGGTTTCGACGATTCCTTTTCAACAAGTTGTTGCACCTTGTTTTCTAATGACTTTTTGTCCTTCTTAAGCTTCTTTATTTGTGTTAGTAATTTTTCGTTATGGTCTTTTAGTCACGAAACTTTTCATTTTTTTTAACAGTGATTTTGTTAATTCCCTTTTGCATATTCTGGATCGCCTTTTTACTTTCTTGGAGAGCTGCTTTTAAGATTTCTTGTATGTCTTCAGGTGTCACTGAATTTGGCTTCAAGTTAACGTCCTGTAGCGTTATTTTCTTCATTTTGTAGGAGAATGTCAAAAACTTCTTTTTTCGTATTTAGGATAAACGAACCTAGGGTTTCCATCCATGGTGAACCCAACACAAAGTCACTAACATCAAAAAGTAAGGCTTTGATAGTAAATTGAGAGATAAAAGTATAATCCCCAATATTTAGTTGTAGACTTTTTATGTCGTATTATTTTTTGTCAAAAAAGTCTAATTTTTTGATTATATTTGACTCAGGAATCACCAATTGGTTTGCAATTTTAGGGTTTATGTAATTTTTATATTTGGCAGGTGATATAGCAATAGTGACATCTTTTCCTGCGAGAGTTCCTTCAATTTTAAATAGCACTTTAGCGTCGATGGGTAAGGTTTCTAAAAAGCTCCTTGCCTTCATTTCTGTATTATTCATTTTTTTTGTTTTTTTTTTTAATGAACTTTTTTATTTATGAAAATATTCTTCAAATACACCCTTTAATATATCTTTTATTGAAGCTTTTGAAAATATTGATCTTCTTAATCTTCTTTAGTGAGAGATCAATTTACAAACCATTTGATCTCTTTTTTTTTTTTTAACATATGGCACTTCTCTTCTTTTATTTTTAAAAGTAACTTAATACTGTGGTTCTTTTCAATCACTTTTTTTTTCCCAATGTCAAGATATATATTTCCTATGACTTAACTTTTAACTTTTCTCTTGAGTTGAAAACAAAAGTTAAATTTCCGTTTTCCTTTTTAAGATACCTTTGACACTTGTATTCAAAATTTTCCGCACAAACTTTGAATGTGAGACTTAGAGTTATGGTTTATATTTTTTCCTTTTCGATAAACGACTATATATATATATATATATATATATATGTATTCCACTTGATAAAATGTTGAAATATATTCCGTTAAAATTCAAAAACGTTTTTATGAATTTTGTGTTGAGAATTTGGAGGGCTAGTGATTAATACAAAATTCTCTTCTTGATAATTACTTGTGATGTTACTTGAGTTACTTATGTCTTCTTATTAAATCTTTCATCAAGTCAATTATCAAAAGACACGAGACACAAGAGTTAGGCTCCTAGAGCCAAGGCAAAGCCTCTCCCTCTTGGAGAGGAAAACCGACGAGAAATTCTTCTTGTAGATTTCAGATGACAAATACCGTGACCTAGAATTAGGCCCTTGACCCATGAATGCTTCCAAGACCTTACAACTGCTTCTTTGACTACTTCCAATACCGATCCTTTGTATTTGCACCGTCTTACACTGATCTACTCCCGCATTTAGAGAACTCGATCTCTACTTCTATTTTCCTTGGCTTAGTCTTTGATTATCCAGACATTGCTTCTTACTTCATATTCACTTGAAATATATATATTAATTTCTTTTGAATACTGAGAATAGGAAGGTAAATCTCCGATTTGCCTTCATTTCATTTACTTACACTCTATGCAGATATACACAATATCAGACTCTAGTTGATTAACTTGGCAGTTCATATCACAGTTTCCGCACATCTCTTCAAACCTGATCTATATACTGGATCTGCAATCTTATGTCTTCATTCCACAATTTTCTTATCTGTAATATCAGTCGGTAATAGTAACAGAAAATCCGCATGTCTTTCTTCAGGAAACCCGCATGTCTTTCTTTAGATAATCCGCATTTCAATTCTTTTGGATATACGCACGTATATTACTGTGTGAGCCTGCACATTCAATTATTTTGTATATCCACACGTATATTACTGAGGGAGCCAGCACATTCAATTCTTTTGGATATTCGCACGTGTATTACTGAGAGAGCTCACACATTTAATTCTTTTCGGAGACCACCGAAAAACTTTCACAGTAAATGAGCCGCAGACCAAGTGTATTTATAGAGACAGTCTCACTGCCTTTTAGGCCTACCACCACTTTAGCATACAGGCCGACTTATTAGCTGTTAGAAGGCCATTTTGTAACACATCATAATAGCTTAACTTTCAACGTTGATGTAGAGCTGAATTGAGCCATTGATTCACATTTTCTCTGACTAGGTCTTGGAGCATTTCTCAGACTAGATGCTTCATATATATATGACACATTTAAACCTAGAAGACAAAACCCTAGATAGACATCAAGAAGAAGTCTATTTAACCTATAATAAAATATTGCTCATGAAACCCATAAAGCAAGTACATAATACATTTTATTATCTTTGTCTTCTTCTTTAATAATTAAATAGTCAATATGAAGACCGACCTAGTTACACTTTTCAACATTTTGGTAATTGAATGGACGCGTCGGTATGGAATGCACCATGTAATAACCCAAAAGGAATGAACAAAATGGCGTTTGTTGCAGATGGACCTGATTGGCCTTAACCCACAATTTTCTAATGTTTATTTTCTGCAATCCTTTGGATTGGCAGTTATGAATTAGCGGGTTTGGAAATCAGCTAGAGGATGGTGGGAGATACGGTCGACAATGGAAGATATGGTCGATGGCAGTGCTGGATTCGGTGGTGTGGTTGGGAACTACACGGTGTGGAGGCGCTGTACAGACAGAGGCAGAAGTGTTGTGGTCTTCGTGGTTGCACAATGTGGAGGCGTTGTATAGAAAAAGGCGGCAGTGTTGGGCGCAGGTAATTGTGACTGCGGCAGGGGCAGGTAATTGTGATGGCAGGCTTCGAGCGGTGGCAGAGGTTGGCGGAAGATCAATGCGGAACACTGGTTCTAGGGGTATGTGTTGGTGGAGACGACGATTGTCATTGCAGGTTGGTCGATTTGCTGGCTGCAACACGATGGTTCTAGAGGCAAGAATTGAATTCGATGTCGGCTATGATGCAACAGAATGATGAGAGCCAGAGCGCAGGTGCGGGAGCAGTGAGGAGTTGACTTTCGTGGGGAGGAATGACAATGCAGGTGGTCGGGTAGTGGCAAGGCTGAGGAAATTAGTGGTTGCTCACGGCAGGCTGAGGAAGCTGCTGCAGCGGAAATTTCCTGCTGATCGGTAGTAGACGGTGGAATGGTTACAGGATGTCATCGTGAAGATTGTGGGGTTGTGTGGTTGAAGCGAAGACGGTGTTTTTTTGGCATCCGCTGTTGTGGCGGCTGTGATGGCAACGTCCTGGTCCGAAGTGTTTTTTTTTTTTCTAATTTTAATATATATATATATATATATTTTATTTTATTTTTTATAACTTATATTTATTTTTTTTCTATATATATATATCCCTTTTCTCTTTTTAAAATATATATATATATATATATATATATATATATATATATATATATATTCCTTTTTATTTTTATTTTTCAAATTTTTTTTTCTTCGAATTTTTAATTCTAGCCAAAGGCTTATTGGTGAAAATGGAGAAACTCCAAGATTGGTAGTGAAACGCTTCTACGGCAACAACGTTGACGAATTTGACGGTCAAGGACCTAAATCGGAGAGCATGGCTCTGTGCATCAGTGAGCGGCCGAAGGTTCGAACTGCTCTGATACCAAATGAAGCGAACAAGGGTTCTTCTCAAGTTAAATACTCCAGAAGACTTGGAATACCAGAATATCCATTGAGAATACAAATATTATATTAAATAGTATGATGAATGAATTGATTGAGAATTACAAATGAGCACTGCTTATATACCTAGGCAGGTGCCTCTTCATGAAAGGTCAGACATGGCCTTTCAACCTAATTACTGATGAGCTGATTAATCATTATTTATATTATTTTATTCATTACAGTATAGCACTGTTAATTTTTTTCTGATATGAATGGAAGGCGACTTGCACAGAAATTACAAATTATCCAAGACTAAGAACTATGCTAGTTGTGATTTATAGAAGTAATCACGATTTGCTGTAGCATTCTTTCTCTTATATTTTCAATGTTTATGAACTTATCCTCTTTAAATTATAATTGTTCTCAGATTCTGTGGTTGTAATTATGGTCTAAGATGGAATTGGCATGAGCTTATCTTTTCGTTCTGATCTTCTTTAGGTGCTAAGCACAGAGGATGGACGTGTAGCTGTTGCAAGTGGAGCCATTGCAGAAATTATGGATTCCTCTGTGACTGTATTGATCCCAAAAGTTCCCTTTTAGTCCTGTCATATGCTTAGAAATGAATATGTTCAATTTGGTGGTCATCCAATGTTGTTTTCTCATGAGTATTTGAATATCTGTTTATGCTTGGATTTATTCTATATACTTACAGTGAATTGAATTTTGTCTCAGTAATTTACATCGATGTTTGATTTATGATTTTGAACAAGTTCACGAGAACTACATTAAAGTGTTGTTCTTCCCACTCCAGCTTTATTTATCCCATCAACTAAGACTGCCAGGGAGTACAGAGCATGAATTGATCAAGCAGGTGTGGCGGATCGATAAAGATGAAACTGCTTCTTCATTTGCAATTATGAGGTATTTGGGAAAAGGTTCATGTTTTTCGGGAATAAATATGCTTGCTTAGGTAAAAACATGATACGTTTGACTCATCAGAGGAAAATGAGCTATTATTGAAGAAAAAAATATAAAAGGTCATTCTTTTGTGTATGCATGTATGTCCTATATGCTTGGTGCAAGGCCTTGGGATTTCAATGGCATAGATATGCCCCTAATGGTGATTCTATAAGATGCATTTCTAGAAATAAAACTAAAAAGTATGTTGAAAAATTCCAGAGATGTTCCCTTTCTGTCACCACAAGTTCTTACACTGAACCAGCAAAAGCAATGATGTGGATATTACTAGAAGGAAATCTTTTGCAAAAGTGAATCTTGAATACTTAAAGTAAACGGGAGTATAACACTATTTGTGTGTGTGGAATAGTTGTCAGTCCATAGAAAGTTGTATAAATTATAGTTATACTGATTGCTTCGCATATGGTATTTACATGTTGAGTTTATAGGTTCAATTTGCTACAGCTCTTTGTCAAAAGAAATCGCGATGATCATCGTAGGCAACTCATAGTTGACTTGCAGGTAATGAAGCCAAATTATTTTCCAATATATCCAATTTGTTTTGATTTGTTATTTTATGTGCAGTCAGACTCAGATTTCATCTTGTTCAGGTGTACATTATTAGGTATTCTGATTCTTTAGATTGAACATGTGTTTTTCAGCCTCCTAGATTTGACAGTGGAGCAATCCTTAGTCAGGACCCTGCAGTCTCATATGTCAGATCTTCAACAGATCTGAATGATGATCAACGCCGTGCTATACTTAAGGTTCCTGTATTATTCAAGACTTTGCCTAGAATATACTGTTATGTTGTAACATCATGGTGCCCACTATAGTTCTAGACATACTGATTATCATAAGTATTATTCTCATATTATATTTTTTAACGAATTGTCATGCCTTCAGATACTTTCTGCAAAGGACTATGCACTCATTTTAGGAATGCCAGGAACAGGGAAAACTTCTACCATGGTACATGCTGTGAAAGCACTTCTAGCACGTGGAGCATCCATTTTGCTCTCATCCTACACAAATTCAGCTGTTGATAATTTACTTCTCAAGTTGAAGGCTCAGGTTATTTCTACTGGAAGCTTCTTTTGATTGACAGTTATCTAGAATTGGCATTGAATATATGAAGTTTCTTTAGACAATGAACGGTCAGTTTCAGGTGGTTTGTGTTATTGCCAGGAAAGACCTGGAATACACTCACACACTCCAAATAATAATATTAATAATAAATATATGATATCCAATACGATATATATAATGACACATCCTAACTAAAGGACATGACCTATTCAAGAGACATGACTTATCAATCTTTATGACCAGTCAATGTAGTAAATGCACCTTCACATGTCTTTGGAATCATATATATATGCTGTCCTGCATGGATTTCTGTAAATTGTGGTTATGTAAAATATTTCTACAGTAAATGAACATTGTTCATTTCCTTGGTTCTGGAGATACATTCTTATCTGACCCTTTCTTATGTTTTCTTTTAGCAGGCCTCTGGTCGAATTTTGTTGCCCTTCACAACAAAATTGCTGGCCTTTGGCCATGCAGTTTTTCAGACTTTCTCTAATCCTTGGAAGTGCCATTTGGGCTACTTGAAAAGCCAAAAATTCCATTGAAGAAGAAATCACTCCATTGCGCTTTGATTTTAAAAAGATGAAAAAGAAAAGTAAAAATTGCAACAGAGGAAATTCATCTTTAGAATATAGTACATATGCTGCTTAAGGATTCATCTACAATGAAATCCAATACAGCACTGAACATATACCCCAACAACGTTGCCACTCTATTGGAGTCACTGGGCATATATTAATTATCCTGTGCATCCTAATCATCTGATTGGTGAAATGATACAGTCATGCCCTGGGGATAGAGCTACCATTTGATATACTGCGAGAATAATTCAAGGGTTATTTTCATGTGTGCTTGGCATCATTTCTATCTATCTGTTCCATGGTGAAAGTGCTGTCAAACTTTCAAAGTACCTATTACCCACCAAAATGTGGATAATTTCATAGGAGCAAAATTTTCTCCTTCTTTGGACAGCCAGCCAGCCAAAAGCCCTACATTGCTCAATACATGATGTTGTGCCATAATCCTCGACCATTTGCACTGGTCAACCACCTCTCACCATTTGACATTCCTCTTGAAGGAAGGTGGCTGATCATTTGGCAGGTTTTCAACCATCATACAATCATATGCTTATACTTAATATTTTGGACATTCTAGCATGGATTAAGGGGTGATTTGGATGATTAACCAATCTTGATTGTAAACTTGTTCTCTCAGTTTAGTAGGAAGGTTAGCTTTTGATCCGAGTCTAGTGAGACCTCCTTTGATGCCTTTTCACCACACTTTGTCAACAACCCCATAGCAGTGCACCCCCATTTTTTCAAATGGGACTTACCATGTTCGAGGCTCATGTCATCCAGATGTCATCGACAAACGACAATTTTTATAAATGATATAAACCCATTCTGCATGTTATGATGTAAATGATCTAAGTAAGATCGTCAATGTATGTAACAACCTAGGTAAGCCTAGTATGTTGTTGATGATCTCTATCCTAGGAGGTTTTTTGTCTCAGCGATTCACGAAAGTGATTAGGAATTTTTCCTCCAGCCTCACCCCAAAGCTAGGGTGGATTTTGTCATTAGCATGCTAAGTGAGTCCTAGTGTTTTCTATCGAGTCCTTGTAAAAGTAGTTTGGGAATAATCCTAGCTATTTGGCTAGATTATTTTATTACAAGCTACTTGGTCTACTAGATCATGTTTTGAGTCGCAAAATTGGGTATTTATTTGAGGGTCTATACGAATGGGTATTCCCCCTTCATGTATGTAAATGTATTATCTCATGTAAAAGAGGGTTGGAAAAATAATTATAATCCCCTCTCAGTCAATTAATTAAATTTTCTGGTCAATTAATTAATAAAATTTTAAACCAGAAATTTAATTAATTTAGGGTTCTAAGTTAGGATTAAATCTTTAAAGACAAAATTTGTGGGTCCTTGGAAAATGATTTTGAAAGCCCTAGGCCAAGAGAATATTGAGAATTTTAAGAAATTTTGGACCTTGGGCCTTGGTGGTTAAGTCAAAGTCAAAATTTTGGGGTAATTAACTCAAAAATAATATTTTTGAGTTAATTAAAATTGAATTAAATGATAAATTCGTTTTTTCCCCAAAATTTTAATTTCAACGCTCATGATTAAAAGATGATTAAATCTGTTGGACGATTGAGATTATTTTGACAAGGATCATCCAAACTAGCCGTTGGAGATTTTGTCCTATAAGTTTAGAGGTCTTTGTTAGTCTTAAGTTATCCGATCTCATAATCGTGCACTTGTTCTTAGAAACTCTTGTAAATTTTTGAGGAATAAAGCATAAAGACTTTGAGGTTACAAATCTTGATGTTCCTTCTCAGATCTATGTGGTGAATTGTCTCTAAGCTCTGCTACTTTGTTTCTTGCATTTTATAGTTGATGGCCTTCATGGATTAATCTGCATATAGGTATCTTGTGCAGTTTTCTGGGTTTATAAAATGACATTCTGATTTTTCTGAAAAGGTCTCATGTTGTTTTCTTAAATCTCTATCGATCTAAGGTTCAGATCTAAGTGTGCAGGGAAATTTTTTAAGATTGAGTGTCTGGGGAAGTCTTTGGTTGGACCAGCGGACTCTCAATAAACATAAATTTGAAAAGCTCATTATTTGTTAAATTCCAAGTCTATCTTACGAAATTGGTGGTTTTACGAGGTTTTCTAAGGCTTGTACCTCTCCTAAAAATTTTAGATCTCCAAAAATTGTGCTAAAATGGATTCAGATCTGACCATGAGGGTTTTAAATCTGTAAACTAGTTGTAAATTTGTAAATTTTTTTTAGGACTGTAAGGGTTTAATCGTTTCTTGGTGTGTATCTTCAGATCTGGCTGGTTTCTTGCAGGTTCTGGGTTTAAATCAATTTTTTTTTAGGATTTGAGGCAGATCCAGCCTCCAAAGGCCAAATCTGCCCTCAAATCCCTACTGTGGACGAATCTGGACATTGTTTCGATTTAAAGGAGCATGAAATCTGAGCATATTTGATTTAAAGAGCATAAAAAAATCTGGGTTTATTTTAAATTTATCTCTGCCCTCGCTGCAGCTCTTCATGCCATCCTCATTGCAAACACAAGAGACCCTTCGCTTCATCAACTCTGCAACCTAACTCTGCATCTGCTGTCGTCCAGTGTTTTTCATTCCCTGCCGTCTTCACTGTTCGATTCATCTCCTCTCTTCCCTCATCTTTCCTCTCCGTCCTGCGGATCTTTCCGTCCCACCTACGTTATCCTTTCCTTGCCGTCCCTCTTCACGTTGCAACCTAAACTGTCTACCATCGATTTCTTCACGTCAGCGCTTCTTTTCTTCTAATCCTCCGCTGCCCGTCTCGCTTTTCCCCTCGCTGTCCTGCATTAATCTCATTTGCCATTAAATTTCGACCCTTATGCTGCCAAGACGTCCGGCTTCGTCCAAGTATCCTCGCGCTATCGGCTTCTTCGTCGTGTTCCTTCTCACTTGCAATACAAAAAACGAAACACACATTAAAATATTCAAATCCTTTATGCAATGTGTTAATTTTTTTTTTTTTTTTTTGTTAATGCGGTTTCATTTTTAGGGTTGTTAGTTTAGTTTCATTCGATTCTAGTTTTTAGGAGTTAAGATTTAGTTTCGATTTATTTTATTAGACTTGGTTTAGATAGCGTAAGGTTTTAGATTAGGACTTATATTTTTAGAAATTAGATTTAGATTTTTTTGTGAGTTTTGATTAGATTTTAATTTCTAGTTTAGATTCTAGTTTTAATTTTTTTTTTTTTTTTTTTAGAATTTCATTTTTTCTTAAGTTTTAAAAAATAAAAAAATAAAAAATATAAAAAATAAAAAATCTTGGTTTAGTTTAGCTTTTAGTTTTAATTCTTAGCTTTAGTTTTTAGAGCTTTCTTTGATCTTATTTAGTTTTGCTTTAGGATTTTTTTAAATCTTTTTTTTAGTTTAAATTTTTGTATATATATATTTTGTTTAAAAAATAATAAAAAAAATAAAAATTTGGAAAGTTTCTCAAAAATATCTTTTATAGTCAAATGAGCTTTTGAAATTTTATCCTAAATGTGACTGTATGAAATCTTTGATTTGTCTGGATCGAAATTAATCGGAACATCTTAAATATCTGACTTTCTCATATTATTGTGAGTTCAAGTTATTCATGGTTGTGACATTTTCAATTAAATATCATTGTGATCAATCGTGTTTTAATACGCAACAATTAATCATCATTTGCTTGTTTGTAATTTGCATAACGGGATCTTGTTTGACTCCATAAGACACTAGTCTTAAACGTGAAATCTAGTTTAGATCTGTGGAATCCCGTTAATTTTATCAAATATTTGATTTTTTACTTGTGTCTCCTGGATTCTTCCTCCTCATTTCTAATAGGGTCTACCTCCCTTAGCTTGCAGGGAGACAACTTAAAGAGAGAGATTGGGGATAAGGGTGACAACCCCCAATCTGAGCCGTTGTCGCGGTGCCTGGACAATCTGTGTGACAACAATGCCTTACGGTTATAGGAGCGATACTACTTGGGAGACTTGGATTGAAGTAGTGTTTCCATAATATTCCATACTTACTATTTTCCATCATCCCAAGATTTCATCTCCATTCTTCAACTTGTGGTTGTTGGTTCACTGGAATTGACACCCTTTTATCCTCACCCTTGTGTCTACGCTGAAAACTTTTCCAAGGATGTTGATGCGGCCAAAATAATGTTAACAACATAAAATGGCCACAATGAAAGAAAAACAAGGTTAAAATGCAAAAGATGGCCCAAACATTAATTAGCGGGTGGGCAAAAGCTTAGCATGAGTGTTAAAGAATAAAGTTCAAGGGCTAGATATTTTTCTGTTGTAGATAATTGTCTTTTAAAACATTTTTCAGCGTTTTCACATTACATTCACCCCATATCATCATAAGCAACTATATAGAGAGAACATCAACATTAACAATGCAAGAGAACAAAAAGGAACATTACAAGAAAAACATGCATAATAGAGACAATGGGATTTTTGGTCAGAGACTAGGGCAAAAACCCACAAGGGGAAATCCCAAAATCAAGTCTTCTTCTTCTTAGATATTCATCAAATGTTTGACTGAGATACAAAGTACAATTGTAATGAGACACATGTCTTTCAACATCAATCACATTAGGCCTCCTAGGGCCAACCGTAGATCATACAAGATGACAATAGACAAGCGTATCAAGGAGGCATACACAATCCCACCACAAGACCTTTTATAGGTCTCCTATTGATAAACAAATGAAACCGTATGGGCTGCCTCCATATCACTGTCACAAGAGCATATATGTTATTGCCCTAGGAGCATGTGCCACTATTATGTATCACGGTCAAATAATATTATCATAAATATCACTGCCATACATCATAATCATAAGAACAAGTATCACTACCATATATCATAATCATAAGAACAAGTATCACTGCCATATAAGTGTTGAGAAATCTAGGGGCAGCTAGATTAGGTGATTTCTTTTACTACGATAACTGTTTGTGATGTATTTTACTTAGCTTGATTAACTTCTTCTTTCACTTGTTTATTATTATGTTCATATCATCAAACAACTACCAAACTATGAAGATCAAATAGACAAGACTGTTGAGAATTAGGTAGGGCATTGATTAATTCAAATTCTCTTCTTGATAATTACTTGTGAGCTTACTTCTTTTATTTATGTCTTCTCTTCTTAGTTTATTATGTCTTTCATCAAGCAAATTGCCAAAAACACAAGAGACACAAATTTAGGCTCTTCGAGCTAGGGCCAAAACCTCTCCCTCTTGGAGAGGAAAACCCACAAGAAATTCTTCTTATAAACATTCAGATGACAAGTACCATGACCATGACTCAAACCCTTGACCCTTGTATGCCTCTAAGACCTTGTCTCTTCTTATTCCTTGACTTCTTGACCTGATCCTTCTTTTCTGCATCATCCTGCATTGTTCTGCACTAGCCTTAGAGAGCACGGTCTCTAGTCCTTGGTTTCTCCTTTAACTTGGATCCTTCTTGACTTCTAGATTTATACTTAAGACAATGTTATATACTTCTGTACCCATCCTTTGTATGCAACCCTAGACTGGACTTCTAACACACTGTATAGATATCCTTTTATAGCATTGTCCCTTCTTGCACTTATTGAAACCCTTTAACACAATTCTATATCCGCACTTCAATGCACCCTAACATAAGTCATATACCCACACTTCACTGTACCTTAACACAGTCATGTATCCACACTTCAATCCAACTCTTCTTTGTACTTAACCATATTCTTATTTACATACCTTGATATCGTCTCTTTCTTTACTTGAATGCAGTCTTACTTTGCACTTATTGCAGATAGATATGATCACAAAGATCTTAAACTTTGACCAAAGATATGTTTCAAATAAATCGCAAATAAATTCTCCTTTACTCGCACTTTTTCTCTGTCTTGTAGCTCGCACTAAATCACAGAGTGCTTCATCTAAATCTGTGTCAAACTGTAATCTGTGGGTTCCTTTAAATAGTTGAACCTGTGTGTAAATAAGCTGACTTGTTCTTTAACTTTGAGGCCGACTTGAACAAGGGTTATAGGCCGACTTGTATCGAGTATTTTCTAGCGAGATAAAGGTTGACTTGAAGGGTTCTCCAATGCTGATCTTTATTATCATTTGTGTGCAATCTTCAAGGCTTATCTGACAGTCTGGAGGCATACAAGTGTGACTTGAATCTTCATAAACATAACTCTTTAATTAATACAATTTATGACCAGAAGACAAATCCCTAATAGACATGAAGAAGAAGTCTATTGGCCTATGATAAAACCTTGCTCATGAAACCTGTTGACCACTGGAGTGGCACTTGATGATAATGAGAAGACTCCATGCCCAAGGATGAACCAGAAAACATTTGTACCATCAGATATCATCAGTTCAACAGAGTTTTTAAACTCTACTTCTACTTCTTATCATTTTCTCTTGTACCTAGATTCCACGCCCTACGGGGAATTGTAATAAGTGATGCTAGTAATGATGAGTTTTGAGTCTGTAACAGGCCTAGGTAACTTGGGACCTTGCCAACAAGTGAGTATTACTCTGGGAGGTTTTTTTTATTTGGTTAATTATCATCTCCCTATTGGGAGTTAATAATTAATTGAGTTTTTTCCTTCAATTTTACCCCAAAGCCGGAGTATGGCTTGATGGTGAGGCCTTGGGTGACTCCTAGTGTCTAGAGTCAATGTATATTACCATACTAGATCAAACAAAAAATTTCGTGGAATTTGGTTAGGTCTAGGTAGTGATTTTTTAATTTTTTAGATTTTCCGCAAGTCGAAAATTGCAATGAAAATTGTAATTGAATTGTAATAAGTGTTGTTTAGAGAAGTTGTATGGGGTATGAGTAATCAAAATTACACTTCACGCTCAACTTTCTACTATGACACACTTTGAGGGGTTAAAAATGTGTTTTGAACCCTCAAAACCCACTTTTCCTAAGTTTAGTGGGAAATCTGGCAATTAATTAAGCCAGAAATTAAATAAATGGAGAAAAATAAATATCCACACATGTTAAATGAGGTGGAAATGAGGTGGAAAATTATGGAGGAGTTAAAGTGAAGTCCCAAGGTGATATGGACTCCTAAAATCAAGGAAAAGACATATGCTCAAATAAAATTGAATTTCTGACATTAAATGAGAGTTGCTTACTTGGAAATTCGAATTTGTGAAGTTAGTGCATATTTGGGAGGATTTGAGAGAATATTTGGTGGAGATTTTTGTGGGAAATTGTCCCCACATGGGTTACCAACCATATACACATGTTATTCAATCATAAAATTCGAATTTGGCACATAAGGGAAGAAGAAAATGATGTCCACTTGCCAGAATTCGATTTTTACATTTGGCATTGGAGTTCCACTTACCAAATTCGAATTTGCCTTGAGATCTCCTCCCTCTCACCATTTGGCATATGGTTCTTCATTGGGATTTGCTCCCAACTTTCTATATAATGGAGCCATGGGCTCTCATATCGTAATCATTGTTTTACTAGTTATTGTGCTTGAGGAAGCGCTGCTGCCTTGCACACTTTCAGAAATATCAATAAAGACTTTGGGGTTTCATTCATGAGATGTTCCTCCTTTTAGAGTGATAAATTGTTGATCATTGGTATAATTCTTTTTACTCATACTTTGATCTAATTTGTTTCCATATGCTCTTGTAGATTTGTTAATGTAGAGCTATCTTACATTGACATTTGATTTAGGAGTATGCTCTAGGTATAAAATGCTCTAGTTGGTTTCAAATAAATCTCCAGAGTTTCTTATCATTGTTTATTGCTAGATCTATATGGAAATAATTCCTGATTGAAGTTTTGTAGAGAGAACATCTTGTTGGGATCAAAGAATCAAGTGTTGGGGGAAGTCTTTGGAGAGACCAACCCACTCTTGATACATTCTCAGAGGAGCTTTCATTTGTTCTTTGAACTTTCATAGTCTTATCTTACAAAGTGGTTTTGTAGGGGTTTTGAGACATAGCTTGTATACAAGCTGAATACTTTTAAATTTGAATATCTTTTAAAACATTATACTTCATTGCTTTCATTTGCTATCTAAGAGCTTGAAGATGACTAAGCAAAGATGAGAGTTCACTCGAACTCTTTGGTTTAGCCCTTTGTAAATTGTTGTGCAATATTTTGTAATTTTATCTATCTAATATTTGATTGGTTTTGTAGCCCTCTTTCGAATTTTTTCTTGTGACAGCTTGAGTGGACAACTACAAGAAATTACTAACAAGTTGTTGCAGGACCTTTGGGCTGAATTTAAAATGAGGAAGATAACCCTCTCTTCTTTGGTTGTGGGCATAGAAGAGGCTTAGCTTCTCTTCTCCTATTGTAAAGTTTGAATTTATTTTGATTCTTAGAAATTCTCATCGAGGAAAAGTCTGCGGTCTCAATTTTTATTTGTAAAGACTTTCCTTGGTTTAGAAAAGGCCTTATGGTCATTTCATTCTTGTAAAATTAATAAAAATTTCTGTTTTTGTTGTGGGAGCGTGGGTTTTACCCATTGACATCCCTATCTATCCATTTCAAAGGAGAAAATTTGTAGATGGATTGACTTAGTGGTTTTGACATTTCCGTTTTCTTTCACATCACATATGGAAGCTCTAATTGGGAAGTAACACAAATCGCATAGTTCTTTAATTTCTTAATTTGCAATCTCATTTGCCATCACTTACTTATGTTTTGTGATCTATTTCTCATTTGGATAAGTTTCACAATATACTACAAGTAAAGAAGCATAACACTTTCAATTTATGGCAACTTGAGTTATTGTTCTAACTATGAAGCATATTTAATTGAATCATCTCCATCTTTTACATATCACTTGCAAACTCACTTTCATATCATTTAGGCATTTCACTTTTCATACTAGACTTGCATCTCTAAAATTTACCTCCAACTTAAGTTGGTTGAATAGATGTTTTAGGGACCCTCTACGTCTATGGACTCCTCACAGTGAGATCCAAATATTTGGGCGAGGGTGAGGTCTGAGGATTAGAGTTCAATTGTAACCTTGCTTTAGAACTAATTAATAGAATAAACCAAGAGCACTATCTCATCACATTTACTTGCAAAGTTCCCAAATTTTTTGCTATCTTGACGGTTTAAAGATTCACATGCAAATATTATCTCAAGAAGCACTTTGGATGCAAACATTTTAATTCCTGAAATTTTGCAACAAGTTTAATTCTATGGTACTTGGAAATTTGCTTCTACATGCAACTTCATTGAATGTTGTCATTTTAATAATCATTATGCTTATGGATGATTGATATATCTCGTTTCATTGGCAAATACCCTTATTTGATGTTGCAAATTTAATTGCATATTGTGATCTTGGTCTAACACTTCCTTTGTGGGATTATTGTCATTATATCTTGAATTTCATTTTTGAGCAAGCATTTGTCATCTACTTTAAAGCACTGGTCTATATTTTGAACACATCATTGAATATTGCTCATATACTTATATGCATGTTTACATATTGGAATCAAGTCATCTTTGATAAGTAATTCCTTATAATCAATTCTCCTAGAAATCTCACATATTTAACTTAGTTCTCCTTTAAGGACCACCCCCCTTAGCTAACCTAGGAGATAGCTTAAATAGAGAGAGTTGGGAATAGGTGACAGCCCCTTCTCTAAGTTCCTTGCCACCAACCACACCTGTGGGGTTGAAGGCTTTTCCCACTAACTGTAGGTAGGTGTAGGCGGCAAACGATAACAAAACCCATGAGGCAAGCATACCAAAAATATATTTTATTATCTTTGTCTTTTTCTTTACATAAATACATAATTACATAGTCAATATGAAGACCGATCCTAGTTACACTTTCCAACAATCCCTCTTAAATAGGGAGGTATTCATAATGGTACATGGTCACTTTCAATTTGAAGAATCTCATAAGAAGAATCAAATTGGTAATCAACTCTGTATAGCATCATATCAACCAACATTGTCATAGTGCAAGGCCTTGACTAACAACTTCATTTCTCAATGAGACAATGGGCTACAATGCTGGCGAGACACATGACTTATAGACATCATCGTCATTATCTCTCCAAGGTACATACTCATCGCAGGTGTTCCCAAAGTATGACCTTCTTGGACTATTCTTCTCTTGGGTTGCTAGCCCTCAAAGAATATCGGTCCACGACTACTCTTATCTTGAATGCCATATCTCATTCTCAAAGGGTATCGAATGCTAGATGATTACCCAATCCTCCATTTTGTCATCCAGGTGAAGACTAGAATGACGTGTCTATCCATTCTCTCCACATGGCCTTTACTAAGGCTTATGATGGTTAGTCCTGGTCTAGTGCATGACACATGAATTAGAGAATCATATATGCCACTCCCTCTTAAATCAAGAAGGACATACTCCAAGTTTCTTCCAAGTAAGAAACTTATCACTAGGCTCCCTCTTAACCAGGGACCTGCGGCAGCAATGGTGAGACACCCAGCTGCTCATGAAGAATTCCTCCCCTCGATGTCATGGATTTCGATATTGAGGAATCTTCAACTTTTGACTTCATAGGGCACATATCATCCATCACTTTCATCCATGAGTCATGTGATCCACCTGAAAGTGATTCATCAGTCCTTCTCATTTGGTTCATCTTTATGCCATATTGCTTTCCTTTGAATCATCTCCCAAGGATCTTACATCCTTCCACATGATTGGAAACCCTGCATAAACTTATCCAGATAAACATATATATAAGAACTTTTAAATTAAAGGTTACCTCAGTGATGATATTTCACCATGACATCTTTCTCTATGCATCAACATCCTCTTTTGAGATTTAGACATCTCTTAAAGATATGTATTGTCAAGGGTCTTCTTCTTTATCATACTTCTATTGGAGTCCACATATCTTCCCAGGAGATCTCCTAGTCACATCTTTTTGGCTTCGGGATAATAAGTGCCTCTTTACATGGTTGCACTTCATGATCTCTACCATACAACTTCATTCCCAGGAACTTCTAGTATCCAGTTCCTTGTTTGCATACAACCACCTCATATTCCATATGAGGACATATTTAATTTCATTTTTTGGTGGCAACCTGTGCACCAAAAGAGATCTTCCTTCCATAAATCATAGAAGTCCATCACCTACAACCACATGACATGACTTCACAACACCCAGTGTCAGCATATAGATACATGTACCTCATCCTTTTCTTTTTGAGTCATCCGACAATGTTTTTACTAGAATGAAGAACTTCATTCCCTTGACCTGCTTCATCAATATGTCATCATATCCTAACCCAAAATTCTGTAACATAGAATTCTCGATGAAACCTTTTGCTTTCTTTCTAACCAGTGAATCCATAGAGAATTCCATTAGAAAATGTCTTGTTTCCATATTGATTATTGAATGATGACCTTTGATCTTGATAACTGCCTTCCATCAATGTTGTTATCAGTAAGGTTTCCAGGAGCTCCTTCCATGCTTCTATCATGATGTTTTTAATATACATTGCCTATCATACTATTTTTACAACCAACATAAATCATTTAAAGAGAAAGATGATCTCAATCATAATAGAGATCTTTCACTTCTTTAGATTTCTTTGTATCAGGTTCTTCCCTTACATCTGTGACATGGGCTTCTTCCTTTTTCCTCTTGTCCTTTCTAGATCGAAGACAATCCTTTTTATAATTCCCAAGTTCATTACATCCAAAGCATCGTACTTTGTCCATATTTCTTCTTTTATTTTGAGGACCAAATTTATCAAATCTTCTTTTCTTCCTGGTGTTAGTATGAATCTTTCGTCGTAAAAGATCACTTTAGCTACGCATAACAAATAGCCCTAACATCAATTATGGCTGCCAAACATCTTTAAATCTGCAATTAGATGATTCAAATAATGCTGCACAAATCCAGATTTAAGCATAAAAGACATTAAGCAGATAAAGTAAAATATGGCTCCATGCATCCAATAGACAAGACAAGAATAGTGTATTTGAAAGAATTTTTTGTATTATATTAAAAGGGGGCACCTGAGAGGAAAACAAGAAAGGTGTTTTCCGGTTCTCCTCAATGGGATGGGTTCTTGAAAGTCCTCAACGTTTCAGATCTAAAATTCCTCTCTCTTATTGGTGTAGAAAACCCAGACAAACATAGAACTCAATGGGAGCTCACAAAACAAAAATGGAAAATGGTGACCAAGAGTAGATCTAGAGTGATCTAATGCAATGGAGGTGACTAATGAATGGGGAAAACCCTTCTATTTATAACAAAATATTGGGGTGTTTTAGAACTCGGTGCATGAATAAAATATTATTAATCAAATTCTAGAATCACTCTTTAGGAATATTTTATTATATTTGTTGGAGGGAAAAGGTCTTTTGACTTGGGTCAATTCCTTTATTTATAAACAATAAATAAATAAATGATTTATTTATTATTTTAGGGAGATGGTGGGAATATAATTAAATAAATAATGATTTATTTAATTATTAAAAAATGATTTTGTCAAATTTAACTAGGAATATTATTTAAATAACTTATTCCTAGGAACTAATTAAATAAATAATGATTTATTTAATTAATTTCCTTGTTTTGGGTTAAATATGACCAGGAAATATAGACAAATGTTATTTCATATGGTGAAGGCAATTTTACTTAGGGTAAAATTGGTCTTACATGGTGTACTTGGGTTTGTCTAATGATAATAGGTTAGATGACCAAAAAAATGGTGTAACACCTGGACATGGCTGCAAAGGCTTGATTCCCTTCACTTGATCCTGTATCAACTTTGACTTTCAATCTTGTTTCCTCTATTTTACATAGAGACCATAGATCGTGGAATGGTGTTGCTTCTTTCTTCCTGTATAAGCTTGAAGTGAAGTTTCCCCATTTTTCCAGTAGAGCATTCAACACCATTGTAGTCATTTCGTTATCAGACATTACTTCTCCCAATTCCTGTAGTTGGTCTCTTATTTCAAAAATCCTCATAAAATATGAATTGATTCCTTTCTCTCTTAACAATTTCTTCTTGTATAGTTCTCGTCTCAGAGAGATTGCTTCTCCTGCAGTATTCACAGAGAATAGCTCCACTAGTTTCTCATATATTTCTTTTGCATTTTTCAGTTTTGATACATAAGGTATAAGTGAGTCCTTAATGGATTCTATGAGAATCCTCTGGGCTTTGATTTCCCCTTTTATTTATTTGGCATGAGCTGGAGCATCTTCTTTTGAGGGTTGAATTGTAGATCCTTCGATGTAGCCCATAACTTCATCTTCAATTAAATTCAAATTTGTCCTCTTCTTCCACGCGCTAAAGTTTGATGAACCAACCAATTTGTTGCTCTCTTTACAATAAGTCATTTTGACAGATTTAGATAAGGTCATAGATACTTACTTGAGTAGGATGACTTCCTCCTTCTAGCAGCTTCCTTGATGATGAAGGTAGTAACTCCTTAGATTGAGTTTTCCAATTTAGATGATGGAATCTTAATGATAGAGGATGTCTTTAGAATGATGATGTCTTCAAAGGTGTTGGATATTGAAGGATGGAGCTTGATGATGTGTCTTTTTAACAATGTCTTCAATGTCATAAATCTTTGGTGGCAACGATTATCTGCTTGATTAGTGGATCGTTTGAAGAATCTTCCTTCCAAACTGATTTAACCTTTTAACCCAAACTTTGATCTTTGCCTCCTTGACTGTCTTCTTGTCAAGTAGCCCTTGTGTTCAACACCTTAGCTCTGATACCATGTTGAGAATTAGGTAGGGCAAGGATTAATTCAAATTCTCTTCTTGATAATTACTTGTGAGTTTACTTCTTTTACTTATGTCTTCTCTTCTTAGCTTATTATGTCTTTCATCAAGTCAATTACCAAAAACACAAGAGACACAAGTTTAGGCTCTTCGAGCCAGGGCCAAAACCTCTCCCTCTTGTTGAGGAAAACCCACAACAATTCTTCTTATAGACTTTCAGATGACAAGTACCATGACCATGACTTAGACCCTTGACCCTTGTATGCCTCCAAGACCTTGTCTTTGCTTATTGCCTGACTTCTTTAGCCAATCGTTATTTTCTGCACTATCCTGCACCAACCTTAGAGAGCTCAGTCTCTAGTCCTTTGTTTCTCCTTTAACTTGGATACTTCTTGACTTCGAGATTTATACTCAAGACGGTGTTATATACTTCTGTACCAATCCTTTGTATGCAACCCTAGACTGGACTTCTAACACACTGTACAAATGTCCTTTTATAGCACTGTGTAATATTCCTAATTAGGAAATTTCTACAACAATGAGAATATCTTAAGATAATCTAAAGTTGGAGATCCAACAATATGCAAACACAACAATGGAGTAGCAGTGACACTCAACTCATAGAAATGTGAGAAAGATCCATAGGCATCTTATTAAGAAATAACAACAACAAATGAATACAAGATCTTGAGGAAAATGCTACTCAAGATAAGCAATGCTCAGCCTCAAGAGACGAGTACATAAATCATGATAAAACACTGCTACACATGTGTGCCCAAGCTATGACTGTGCAGTTTTATAAGAGAAACTGCATGCTAGATATGTCAAATACATGGATATACAAATATATGGCCCAATACAACATTGGGAGTGAAGATCTCAGCTCCCAAAGGCTACCTCATGTCAATCCTGGAAGGATTGGCTATAAAATACAAAATCTACAAAATGCCAGAGTTGCTGGGTAGCAGCTGCATCTCAGAAATAGAATTGGATGGAGATGGCTATAAATGATGCCCAAACTGAATATGCCTACTCCAATGGATCTTTTAAGTGAAAGGCTGATCCCCTCACCAAAGATCTTACCCTCCAACAATCTGCAAGAGCTCCACTGCAAATGCTTCACTAAAAATAACGCAGTTACTAGATGAAACTGCGCTGTAGGGGCAAGAGAATGGGTTGGCCCAATGCTAAGATCTGCAATCAGCAACAAATGCCTCCAAACTGATCTCTCAAACGAAAGAGAGACTCCTCCTCTGAAAAATAGCAGATGGAAGGGGTGTAGTGAACCCTCACTGCAACACCCTGCAACACAACATTATTTTGCTGCAGAAATAATGCTGTCTTGGAGGAGGATGCTTGGCCTCAAGCCTAGATGTGAGGAAAATCAGTGCAATCCCTTAAGAGGCCTCTCAAGAAGGAGAAGGAATCCTAAACAGGAATTCCCCCAACAATTCTTGCTAAACAACAAAACACTGCACAATGTCTGAATAGACAATGAAATCAATAATCTATAGCATGAGAAACAATGGCTGCCTTGCCCTCCTTTTAAACAAGTGAAAGCCCCCTCTCCATGGGTCCCACTCCTTTTAGGGTTTCCTCCACCAAATAACCCTCTTCCCATTCATACTGCGCTGTTTCTTTAAGTGTTCTCCACCTCTTATCCTAGCGCTGTTGACTTGGTCAAACTTGACCTTATCCACTTGCAAATAACCCTGTTCACACATGAGGGTGTGAAAACCAACTCCCATGATGATCCCCTTTCATACTATGAGGGATTTTATTGAGATTTTCATTATGCATGTGCCTCCTTACCCATTTATTCTCCTCCTAGGTGAAATCAACAAAAATTAATATTCCAATTTATTGTAGGAAAATTTTGGAATATTACACACTGTCCCTTCTTGCACTTATTGCAACCCTTTTACACAGCTCTGTATCCACACTTCAATGCACCCTAACATAAGTTATATATCCGCACTTCACTGTACCTTAACACAATCATGTATCCGCACTTCAATCCAGCTCTTCTTTGTACTTAACCACAGTCTTATTTACGCACCTTGATACAGTCTCTTTCTTTACTTGAACGCAGTCTTACTTTGCACTTATTGCAGATAGATGTGATCATGGAGATCTTAGACTTTGACCAAAGGTATGTCTTCAAATAAAATGCAAATATATTGCCCTTTACTCGCACTTTTTCTCAGTCTTGTGGCTTGCACTAAATCACGGAGTGCTTCTTCGAAATCTGTGTCAAACTGTAATCTGTAGGTTCCTTTAAATAGTTGAAACTGTGTGTAAATAAGCCGATCTGTTCTTTAACTTTGAGGCCGACTTGAACAAGGGTTATAGGCCAACTTGTACAGAGTATTTTCCAGTGAGATAAAGGCTGACCTGAAGGGTTCTCCGATGCTGATCATCATCATTTGTGTGCAATCTTCAAGGCTTATGTGACACAATTTGGAGGCATACAAGTGTGACTTGAATCTTCATAAACATGACTTTTTAATTAATACAATTTATGACCAGAAGACAAATCCCTAGTAGACATCAAGAAGGCGTCTATTGACCTGTAATAAAACCTTTCTCATGAAACCCATGAGGCAAGCATACCAAAAATATATTTTATTATCTTTGTCTTCTTCATTACATAAATACATAATTACATTTTCAATATGGAGACCGATCATAGTTATCCTTTTCAACAAAGAGGAAACAAAATGTAGGTTGCAGACCAGCGCCAAAACCTCTCCTCTTGAGAGGAAAACCCACAAGAATTCTTCTTTTCTTATAGAACTTCAAATGACGAATTCCAAGACCTAAGACCCTTGTTAAAGACCCCTCCAAGACCAAGTCAAACTTCATCTTGATGAACTTTTCCAGCTACTTTGACCTAGCAGCTTCTAGCAATTTCGACCCTGCAACTTCCAGCAACTTTGACCTTTTAGCAACTTCCAGCAACTTCAACCATCAAACGACTTCTAGCAACCTTGATCCTCCAACAACTTTGACCTTCCAACAACTTCCAAAAGCTTCGACCTTCCAACAACTTCCATCAACTTTGACCTTCCCTAGTAGTTTCTTCTGCAACTTCGACTTCCCAGCAGTTTCTATATTCAAGGTAGTTGGATTTCTTTGGGGAAATTCACCGCAAAGCTGCCCAAATTTCAATAATGAGCTCTACCCCCCTCATTTACCATCATCCAGTTCCCTAAGCACTTGATGCTCCTTCAATAGTAAAGGAACCCTTGCACGTCCCAACCCCGATGAGTGATAAACTGGCTCATCATTAAGGGGTAAATAAATGTTAAATCATTAAAAGAAAGCTTGGGCTCCTGAGCTATGCTCCCATTTAAAGCACTATCAAAAGTAAGTAAAATGCACACCAGAGTTTGTATGCTTAGAAGTTTGCTTTGATACGAATGTAACGAACAAAGTTCGTATACATAGAGGAGTTCTCTGATACCAATGTTACGAACAAATTTTGCATACTCAAAAGTTAAATACTCTAGAAGACTTGGAATATGAAAATCTCCATTGAAGATACAAGAATATATATTAAAATGTATGAATGAGAATGATGTTACAAATGAGAGTGACGACTTGCTTGTATACCCTAGGCAAGTGTCCTTTTATGAACGGTCATGTCCTTAGGGGCATATCTTTTCATTAACTAATTACTAATTAATCATTATTTATGATGTGTTATTATTATTTATATTTACATTATTTATATCTATATCTTATTCATAACAATCTGCCCTACGCTACTTGAAATGGAATTTTGTCAATGGTTCTATTATCTGAATTGTTGTAAGCAAATTCAGCTTGATCTATAGCCAAATCCCAAAAATTCAAAACAAGTTTCCTAGACTTCGGTTAACTGTCTCTGTTTGACCATCTGTTTGCAGATGGTATATTGAAAATTTGAATTGTACTGCAACCTGGAACCCATCTTCTTCGAAGGATTCCAGGGAAACTATATGCATCCATAATAATACTGCTGTATTTGTAAATTGTCAACTATTCCATGTTGTCATCTTGCAGATCATATATTGTGATGAAAATCACAAGGGTTTGTCTTTGTTTAATGTGAGGGTTAATAGCAGAAAAGCTCTTCATGCTTGCTTTGGCTGAAATTGTTTTAGTTGTGAGAGAAAACAGACAAACCTGACATCTTCGTGGGCTTAACCAGCATCAAGTTATCCAGTATGGTTTCATACAAAGTTTCAGGTCCTCGCTGTACATGTTTGCAGGTTTTACTTGTCATTTGCTAAGAGATATGCTGAGGGTTTTTCTTACTGTTGTTGTCTTTCTCATTGCTGCTCATGGACAACTGAATCATTGTTCATGGGCATCCTGGATGGTTGTCTTAGTGTACATGGTCTCAATATTATTACTTGAAAGAAATATGCTAAAGTTATACAGATACTACTCTGGATTTATAATTTAGTTATATTTTGAACAACCTTCCTCTTATCAGGGTGAGGATAACACCCTTGGATATAGCATTATGGGAGAACCATTAACACCATTCAATTTGGTTGCCTTTGGATAAGCAACCGTGAGTGGGGCTCTCTATTAACAAAAGTCACCAGGACTTGCTCCTGGCCGCATCTGCTGTTACATGTGCTGCTGTGCATCCAGTAGTGTAAGTACATGCACTAGCATGTCAGTTGGCAGGAATTTAACTGTGGCGACTATATTAGTTACTTGGTTTTACCTACTCGATATGCCACCATTGACAATTTAGTTTACTATCTTTGCTTTACTATGCCTTTTAAAAATTTTTCAAGTTTAGTTCACTATGGATGACAGATATACTTAATAAATGTAATAGAGAAGTATTCTATATGTTTTAAAACAGTGCGCATTCTATTTTTTTGATCTGTTTCATCCGCACTTGCTTTAAACTATTGGGTCTTTAATTTTTTGGTAGAAATTTTTGGTAGCATGTCCTCATGATTGGTTGATCTAAAATTTTCCTGTTACAGGGTATAGACTTTATACGTCTTGGAAGAACTACAGCTATACATACAGATATTCAAGAGTATACAATATCAGGTTTTCCATTCAGCTTTAGCTTTATGAGGCAATGATTTAATATTTTTATTTTTACATCTGCTTGATTGTTAGCTTTGACCATAATCTATACTTGCAGGAATGGGCATAAATTCTGTGAAGGAGTTGGAATCAAGAATAGACCAAGCGTGTGTGGTTGGAGTGACCTGTCTTGGAATAACACATCCTTTACTTGTAAAGAAAAGATTTGATGTTTGCATTGTGGATGAAGCAGGGCAGATCACATTCCCTGTATGCTAACATTAGCTCTTAATCTATATCAACTGCTCCTGTTTATTTTTTAAAAGCAAAATATAAGGGAAAGAGTATCTTGCAGTGCACAGCTATTGTCTTGTGGCTTAAGATTTCCAAATTTAATTTGTTTTCTCTATTTGAATGTTAAGGTACCATTTATTAAGAAACTTAGTCCAGTCCACAATAATAATAGGATTAACCAAACAGGCCAGAAAATCCATGCACGGTAAACAACATAGCACACCAAAATGCTGTTCCAATCTGTGGACCGTCAAGAAAATTTTTGTTGTGTTTCCATTTGTTTTTTTTGAAATGCTTCATATGTTACCTCAAAGAGTCAATAAGTACACCAAAGTTTAAGATAGTTTCATCATACAAACAACAATGTATCAAGAAAGTCTCGGCGACGGAGGACATCGTATGAATTTGTGTCCTTGTTACCCACTAAAAAGTGGGTAATCCACAGGACAACTTTTCTCCTCAGCCAGCCAGCCAGCAGCCTTAAATGATCAGCACATAACATGATGCCAAGATCTTCCACTTCTTGGTACGGTCATATTTCTGTTGAAATTTGGTTATCGGAGGACAGGTGGTTCCTTAAGGCTTTGATCTTTGGCCTAGGGAAAAGTGTCCAAAAGAATTTAATTTTTCTCCTAAAGTGACTTTATAAGTTATAAAGTCAAATCTAATTTAAAAGTGACTTTAAGTGATAAAGTTACTAAGTCTAATTTTTAAAGTGACTTTAATAAAGTCAATGTGAAATTAGAAAGTGAAGAGGGACTTTGGAAATAAATGACTAAGAGGGTCTTTATTAAAGTGGGGCGAATTAAAAAATAGAAAGTGAGATTTAAATGAGCATTTAATCTCAGCCCTAGATCTAAAGCTATCTCAGCCATTGGATTTAGGGATTCCCCAAAAGTCACTTAGGGTTAGCTTAAAGGAGGAAAATGAGAGAAAAGATCATTCATTTTTTCATGAGTAGATTGAGAGAGGAGGAGAGAGCTAAGGAGATTTTTTTAAGCAGTGAGAAGAAAGAGGGCAGTAGTGAGGAGATTCAACAAATCCGTACATCAAGTTATTGGCACAAATCCCAAGGCAGAAAATTCGTACAACAGGAGAGAAGCATTGTTTCCAAGAAAGGAGGCATGAAAATCGAGGAAGAGGGCAACAACATTAAGCACACAGTTTGAGGTAGAAAACTGGGCACGGAAATCAATGAGAAGTGTTGTTGATTTTTCGGCACAAAAACCAAGAAAAAGGACAACAGCTACATCATAGTTTTCTAGGTAGTTTTTGGGCACAAATTTCAAGGAGGGCTGCTGTACAAATTTGTATAGTCCATACAGTTTCGTATAGCAGGTTTCGGCATGCTTCTCGAGGTGGCCATACAACATTTATTGCTGTCATTAATGCTGTAATATTTTATGTTTTGAAAGTTGCCGATTTGGCACAATTTTCAAGGCAGTGTGCAAGCACGAAAATCGAGATAAGTCTGTAATTTGGTTGCTGGAATTTTTTACTGTGTTTTTCTGTTTCACTGTAAAAGCAATATTAAGAAAATAAAGAGAAGCTTTCGACTTGGTTTTCCCTAAGAGTTGTAGGGGGCTTTTCCAAGGTCATCTTGACAAAAAATCAGCGTGTCAAATTTCTGTGTGTGGCTGATTTATTTTTCTGAGTTTTTATTTTTGCATTTTCGACACTGCAAAATTTCCAGAATTTGTGTTTTCAGAAAATATTTATTTTTCCAGCTTGTTGAATGTATGGCTATGGAAATGGGTATTTAACTTTATGGGAGAAATAAGGAGAAACTGAAAACTAGGGCGGGAACAAAATTTCTACAATTTCTCTCTCCTGTTGAATTTTGTATCTATGGTTTGTCTTCATAATGTATATTATGACACTTGATGTATTTATATTGATTATTGTAAAGCATGTTTTAAATGCTAGAGTCAAGAAAATTATAGTCAAGCCCCATTTGGACTTTTAAAGGAAGAAAATTTGAATTTTTGAAATTGAAATTTTTTTGCTCTAAGTTTGTTCAGTTGGCCTCCCTCCAAGTCAAGTCGGCCCAGGTAGAGTGATGCCCATTTAGCCCAAGAAGATCGCTATATAAAGGCATCTCGATCTCCTCGTCAAGGTCCAGCTCACACTCTCTCAAGCAGGACAGTTTCTGGGAATCCAAGTGAAGGATTAGGAGGAAAATCATCTCTTTCTCTTTCTCTCTCTTCTAGCTCGCACGTGTGGAAGGTCTCCCTCTCTAGTTTGCATATTTTCTAGGCAGTTTCTGTTGCAGGGGGTCGAAATTCAGGGATTCTCGCAGTTTATGTGAGGCAGAAATTCAACCTAGAGCAGATCAGAAGACTGAGTTGTAGGATTAAATTGAATGATTGACTTGGAGGGGGAATACCAGGTTTGACCACAGATTTGTTGAAATTCAGTTTGACCTAGTTGTTATCTAGAGGTATACGTGTGTCACTTGTTGAAAAAAATAATTTCTTTGTTGAAAGAGGTTGCTAGGATTTTCCCTTAGTGGGTTTTCCCAAGATAAATCTGTGTTCTCTTTGTGCATTGTGATCTCTGTTGTTTTACTGCTTTTATATGGTTGAATTTCTAAAGTGTAATTGCTTAATGATATACTGGAAAAATTAAAAGAAGATCAACATCATTGGAAGTAATTATCAGTGTTCAGAAATACTGTGCTTTTATCTATTGCATTTGAAAAATCAACATCTCCCCAACATTCCTTCTTGAAGAAAGGTGGGTCATCCATTGACATGTACTTTAACTATTTTGAAGTCATGTGCTTTCACTCAATGTTATGGGCATACTAATATGGATCAAGTGCAAATTGGATAATTAATTGATCTTGACTGTATTCTTGTTCCCTCACCTAGGAGGTTAGGCTTTGACTCTAGTCCAGTGGGATCTCCTCTGAGGCCTTACTGGTTAGCAAGGGCACTACTGCAGAGGCACTAATTCAAGTAGCGTGTTTAAGATATTCCATACTTACCACTTTACATCTTTTTCCATTATTCATCTCCATTTTTGGAGCTATTAGTCATTAGTCATTAGGGTTGGCACCTTTCATCCTCATCCTTAAGTTTGGATTTGGAAAGCTTAGCCCTTGAGGTTTTTGTAGCTAAATGAAAGATAAAAACATAATAAAACTACAATGAAAGAAAAAGATGAAGTGCAAAAGATGGTTTGGGCATTTGTTTAATATGTGGGAAAAAACATAGCATCAGCTCTAACCCCCTCATTAGCCATCACCTAGTTCCTCAAGTGTTGAAGCTTATAGTAGCTTTGTAAGGCCTTTTGCATAGGGTTTGTGTCTTAGCGTGTGGAAGATGATTTATTGCTTCTTCCGGTGCCTGCTTGGTGGAGTAAGTGATTTATGTCTACTTTCCTAAGTCTAACTTAGGAAAAATACAATAATGAAAGTAAATTAATTATTGTGGACTATTAAGTCATTTTCTAAGGATTACTAATTTAATTATTTAACTGACTTAGAAATAATCTCAACCATTGATTTCCAAGATATTCTAAAAGGGAGATTAGGGTTAGGGATTTGGGCTTAATAAAGATTATAATAAGAAGCCTAAGGAAGAGGTGAAGACACAAGAGAGGAGTCACAACAATAGAAAAGAATTTTCTCTAGTGTGAGTGGCTCTGTAGACTGAAGCATAGAGGAGGAATAGTATAGGAGGATTCGAGGGTGTATCCAGGAGGCCGAATTGTTGGAGATTGCAAGGCCGAGTTACTGAAGAGAGAGGGAGGTTGATTTGATTGGAGAAGTCGAATTTCATCCTTATACTATTTAATTTTTCCCTTCATCATTCAACATGCTTTTGTTGACATATATCCATCAAAATATATATAAGTATAAAATTCGCACTCGACTTGGAAGCTTATGAAAATTGTCACTCCCCAGTCTCGCTCTTGCTTCGAAGCAACCTAGACTGTAACATATTACCTCACAAGGATCTTGCAGGCTCGTGATGAGTTTTGAGCTGTCAGGGAAATCATGATTGATTCAGAGTTGATGAAGGTTGCTCTAAAGGGTTGCATTAAGCATTGGACCACCTTTATGGATGGGATCCTTGCTAGGCAACAACTTCCTTATTGGGGCCGATTGTGGGATGATTTCATCTAGAAGGAGATTCGAGAGAACTCATTGATCAGAGGGCAGTGAAGCAGTAGTGCAAAGAAAGATGAGCTTGCTCTTGCTACGAAAAAGTATAGGAGGATTCGAGGGTGTATCCAGGAGGCCGAATTGTTGGAGATTCCAAGGCCGAGTTACTGAAGAGAGAGGGAGGTTGATTTGATTGGAGAAATCGAATTTCATCCTTCTACTATTTAATTTTCCCTTCACCATTCAACATGCTTTTGTTGACATATATCCATCAAAATATATAAAAGTATATATAATATAAAATTCACACCCAACCTGGAAGCTTCTGAAAATTGTTGCTCCCTAGTCTTGCTCTCGCTTCCAAGCAACCTAGACTGTAACATCTTACCTCACAAAGATCTTGCAGGCTCGTGATGAGTTTTGAGGTATCGGGGAAACTGTGATTGATTCAGAGTTGATGAAGGTTGATCTGAAGGGTTGCATTAAGGATTGGACCACCTTTATGGATGGGATCCTTGCTAGGCAACAACTTCCTTATTGGGGCCGATTGTGGGATGATTTCATCTAGAAGGAGATTCGAGAGAACTTATTGATCAGAGGACAGTGAAGGAGTAGTGAAGAGAAAGATGAGCTTGCTCTTGCTACATAAGCGAAAAAGTGCAAAGGGAAGGCCAAGTGGAACTAGAGTGGAGGTGGTCCTTCACAGAGTAAAAAGGAGGACATGAGGAAATTCAAGTGCTTTGCATGTCACAAGTTTGGGCATGTTGTTAGTCTCTGTCCAAACATGAAGAAGACCAAGAGAAAGACAACTATGGCAGTTATTGCTTAGTTGGATGAAATGGCTGAAAAGTTTGAGAAGAACTTTGCTTTGGTGTCATGTCTTTTCGAAACCATCACGAGAGGTGTTTGGTTTGTGGACAAGGAGCATCTCATCACATTATGGGATCTCGAGACATTTTCACCAGCATGACCATGGAGCCTAGGGATATACATGTAGAGATTGGTTATAATGTCAAGTATGCAATATAAGGCTTTGGCATCATAGAGTTTCAAATGGAATAAGGTGGTACCATGCAGGTGAATGAATTGCTGTTTGTACCAGGTTTGGAGAAGGATTTCCTTTCAATTTTAGCCATAAAAGACAAAGGACTAGAAGTCAGCTTCATGGGAGGTGAAGTGGCTGTTGGATCGAAAGGAACTAATTCCAACAAGAAGCGAGTAATTGGGAGAAGGGAGAAGAATCTCTATCTGTTGAGAGGACAATTGGTGAAAGCTCTCATACATGAGAGTGACAATTGTTAGTTTTTGTAGCATCGGATATGTTCTAGTCATGAAACTTGGTGGAGAGGCTATAATACATGAGATCTCCAAAACACAGAAATTGTTTCTGGAAATTCTACTTAGAGATGGCTTAATTAGATTATCAACCTATTTTTTAATATTTCCTAAGTCTAAACTTAGGAAATTGGTTAATTAATCAGAATTAATTAGGTCAAGGTGAGAATTCTCTCGAAATTCACACGGATCTGTTGAGAAATCTAGGGCATTAGCATTAAGTAATTTCTCTTCATTAGTGACTGTTTGTGAATGCTTTTTACTTCTTTGGATTAGGATCCTCTTCTTCTTAGTTTATTAATATTCTTCGTCATCAAACAGTAACCAATGCATAAACATAAATAAACAAGAGACACAACATGTAGGCTATGAGACAGGGCCAAAACCTCTCACTCTTTGAGAGGAAAACCCGCACCAATTCTTCTTATAGAGATTCCAATTGACGAATACCAAGACTGTTACCCTTGACCTAGTAGCCACTCCAAGACCAAGACACAGTCAACCTTATTTTGTTGTCCTCTTCCTCTTCAATCTTCCTGTCACTGAGATCATCTCTCCAATGAATTGAATGTGGCATTGGAACATGTCAATGTAAGGTCATCCAATTATGACCACCGTAGCAGCATCAAAACATAGTGATACATCACTGGAATGTGGCCTCTATATATACCACCGAACTGTGGTTCCTTGACCTTCTTCGAGACATTGAGCATCGTGCCACCATAGCACCGAGATAACCAAGTATCACCTCATTATCATAGGTCCAAACAACCTTGTAGCACTGAGTATTGTACCTGAGATTACCGAGCATCTTCATATCACTGCGTGTTATCATTGAGATAAAGCGATGCACTGTTATGTTGTCCGAGACCTTGTCCTCCTGTAGCACCAAATCTATGGTCATCCGAATTGTGTTTTCCTTCCAAAAATTTCAGAGAAAAATCTGAACTGTACTGTGCTTCTGTGGTGATCCTAATAACGTATTTATATTGGTTAGTCTCCTAAATAAGCCGATATGTGAGAGGTGAACCGATGTGTCTCCATACGTGAGCTGACATGACTTTTATGTATATATATTGAGGCTGACCATGAAGAGGATGACTGTCCTTTTCTTTTGGAGGGCTTCTAGACAACTTATAGACTTAGATACATTCTTTGTATGTCCAAGAAGGGTCATACATGACATTGACTCTAAATCAATAATCCCTCGCTCATGAAACCCATGAAGCAAGCCAATAATAATTTATTTTCTTCATTACATCATTTACAAGAGTCACAATTACATGTCATTATGAAGACCGAACCTAGTTACATTTTATAATAGCATCTATTTCGATATGATCCTGGCCCTTGATTAAGTTTTAATATTGGCCGTTGGAGCCCCAACAAAGGATTATAAGAAGAAGTCAATGGGCACTTGGAGAATACACTAGTGACACTTGAGGGTTTCGATATCCTTGGCAGTTCAATTTCCAGAGAGAAGAAACAGTTGCCGGAGAGCCAGAGATCAAAGTGTTGATTTTTCTGTAGCTTGGGAGGTACTCCAAGCCCTAGTGTTTGAGGGTTGAAGGTCAAAGCGCCACAAGTAGGCTTGTGGGCTTAGAATCCAAGCTTGGGGTTTTCCACCCATTGATGTTTGGGCCAAAACCATGGTGTGACGATTCTAACACAACGAGAATCATCTGAGTTTGAGTTGTCATTGAGGAGTTGTGAATATTTGAAGTTATGTATGGGTTTCCATGAGTTGGAATCTAGGTCGGCTTGGCGATAAGAGGACCTATGATAGTTGGCAAAGCCCCTAACATAACATTGGAGAAGCCCTTCCTTATGGTATATAAAGGAGGTGATTTATTTGGTCATCCAATTTGGTGCAAGCTCTTTGGAGGCAAGGAAACTCAACGTACCTTCCTAAGATTGGGTCGCAACTAGGAGATATACCAGCGTGGAAGAGTGGGGAGATACCACTGTTTTGGCTGCAGGATTGAAGGCAAACCAAAGAGGAGAAGAGGACGTTTAGGGCATCCTTTTGTGATTGCGTGGAGGCTATTTTCACCTTGGAGAAGGGCCGAGTTAGGACAAAATTGGAACAGGTCTGTTGGGGCTTCGTTGGAGGGACAAGGAACCTGGAACATGCTGCCCGAAACTACAAGAAGACAGTATGTTAGACCGCATGCCATAACATTATAGTCAAAGGTTACGTTAGCGTGTTTGAGGGCTTATACATGCCTAGATCAACAACATAGTTAAGGAGTTGTCCTATGAGAGAATGTCGCAGAAATTTAAAGGCTGGTTTGATGACTGCTTGAGGGTTGTTACAACACTATTTGGTGCTGCCCTAACCATTCACCGAGATGACAACAAAGAAGTAGACTTGTTGCAACAGTTGAACTTGTGTTGGGTCAAGGGTTTTGACCAGTGTTTGGATCGGTTGATGAGTAGTTGTAGGAGGTCGTAGGAGCTGTTTGGAGTAGCCCAACATGGACTGTTGGGAAGCCTACCGGGCAACCACGGTGACAACAAACATATCATATGAGAGGTATGTTTCTATGATGAATTTGATGCTAGGGATGTAGTGTTTACATGTGTTGAATGGTTGTGACAACTAGAAGAAAGGGTTTCTTAGTGGGTAGATGCTATAGTGGGAAGCACACATTCCTAGGCAAGAGGTAAAAAACAGAAGGAGTTATGAATGGACTCTTGTATGATGGGTTGATGGTGTCCTAGGTGAGAACAGATTGATGTGCCTAGATTTGTGCAATAGCTCCTCTATTGCAGAAGCAAAGGGAAAATTGGAGAAGTCCGTTGGTTGCTGTGTGCAAGATTCTCCTAGGTGTGAGGGTGCCCTAACTAGGTGTAGATGCTACAATGTGGACTTGGACACTTGTGGACTGTTGGAGGGCAGCGTGAGAGTGGACCAAGTGTGGACGTGGATTGGGAACTTATGGTCTGGTGGAGGATAGCGTGATAGTGTCCAAGTTGGAGCCCAGTGTGCAATACCTTGATGGACAAAGGTGGTTGCTAGAGTGGCAGTGTTGATGAGCTCTAGGGTCTGATCAGCCAGGAGCAGTTTGTGCAGCCCTAGACTTGTGTGTGGAGAAGGACTTCTACAGCAGATGATGGCAATCCTCCTAGCCTGTGTTCATTATGGGAGATGGACATCTTGCAGTGATAGGTGGCAACCCTCTGTGCCCTATGTTGGTCTTTATCGTTGCAGCTCAGGAAGACCATAGTGGGTTGAAGTCCCTGAGTAGCTAAGGAGCAAGAGTGGGCACATTGAGAGTTGTTCACAAGTGGAGTTGTGAACAACTCGACAAGAGTCTCGATGTGTTGTGCCCCTAATGGATAGCTAGAGAGCAGATTAGATAGCTGAGATTCAGTGGCCAGATGGACTTGGAGCATTGATAGAGGGAGGTGTTGCAGATCGGGAGCCGAAGGATTGGGAAGGTACAAGGTACGACTGAGAGGAGCTGTGAGAGCATGCTATAGCCAGATGGTCAGAGTATCTTGTTTTGTATCTTGTACTAGTGGATGTATGACGACCATTATCCCTGGTGCGAGAACCCTACACTGTTGTATTATATGTTGTTAATATAACGAAGTTGGGTTGAAAATTGTAAAAAGTTGTCTATATTTTGTGCATGTGTGATTTATTGTTGTTTATATTCCACTGTGCAAAGTAATATCGTTGAGATTCTTGGTTTGATAGCATCAGAGATTTTAAGATTCTAGCCTAGACCCAAGATCGTGAAAATTCAACATGGTATTAGAGCATATCTGAGCTACTTTGAGGTACAGTGAATCAAAGTGCGCACAATGAGGCAACTGTGGGTGTCTAGATCATGGAGTAGAGGGTTCAACTAAAGAGATGGAGATGCGGTCTTGGCAGGTTACATAGCGAGATGGGCTGGGAGTTCTGGTGGATTGGTCGTGAGCCTAGTGAACAACAATTTGTTGTAGGGTAGATTGCTGATCGTGGACTTTCGTTGATTTGTCATGGATGGTTAGGACAACTCAAGGGCTTCTTTGGAATGTACGAGTTCAGGTTGATCGAGATGGATTCATGTGATGGACTACAGATTGGCAGGCTAGAGTCTTCATCGGATCGTGGTGATGCATATCCGAGATTGATGGGATTCACACGAGTGGTATTTGATCCAGGAGGATGAGTGCTTGCAGGAGTGAGCTAATGGAGATCGTGTAGGCTTAGAAAGAGTCTAGCCTCAGAGGGAGAAGCCCTATGGAGATTTGGTAACTTCAGGTTCAGATGTGACGAGGCAAAGGCACTACTGAGATTGTCGGGTTCATCTACAGGGTATGCGACAGTGATGGATGCTAAATGGGCTAGTGTCGTTGCCAGAGATGATTACTTCCTAGTCTTGCAAGTACCTCCCTCGCTAAGAGGGAGTGTTGATTTTTGTGTAGCTTGGAAGGTACTCCAAGCCCTAGTGTTCGAGGGTGGAAGGTTAAAGCTCCACAAGTAGGCTTGTGGGCTTGGAACACAAGCTTGGGGTTTTTCACCCATCGATGTTTTGGCCAAAACCACGATGATTTTTCGACATGTGATGGATGAGGATGATAACTCTCGGCGAGACGATTCTAACGCAATGAGAATCATTTGATTCCGAGTTGTCGTTGAGGAGTTATGAATTTTTGACGTTATGTATGGGTTTACATGAGTTGGAATCTAGTTTGGCTTGGTGACAAGAGGACCTATGAACCTATGATAGTTCGGAAACCCCCTAACATAATGTTGGAGAAGCCCCTACATATAATATATAAGGGAGGTGATATGGAGGTTATTTGATCATCCAATTCAGTGCATCACAAGTGATCTTTGGAGGCAAGGAAACTCGACATACCTTCGTAAGACTGGGCCGCAGCTAGGAGATATACTAGTGTGGAAGAGTGGGGAGATACCATTTTTTTGCTCGTAGTATTGAAGGCAGACCAGCGAGGAGAAGAGGACGTTTAGGGCATCCTTTTGTGACTGCATGGAGGCTGTTTTCACCTTGTAGGATGGTCGAGTTAGGACAAAATTGTAACAAGTCTGTTGGGGCTTCTTTGGAGGGACAAGGAACCTGGAACATGCTGCCTGGAAACTATAGGAAGACTGTATGTTAGGCTGCAGGCCATAACATTACAGTCAAAGGTTGTGTTAGGGTGTTTGAGGGCTTATACATGCCCAGACCAACAACATAAGGAGTTGTCTTATGAGAAAATGTTGCAGAATTTAAAGGCTGGTTTGATGACTGTTTGAGGGTTGTTACAACACTGTTTGGTGCCCTAACCATTCACCGAGATGACAACAGAGAAGCATATTTGTTGCAGAACTTGTCTTGGGTCAAGGGTTTTGACCAGTGTTTGGATTGGTTGATGTGCAGTTGCAGGAGGCCTTAGGAGCTATTTGGAGGAGCCTAACGTGTAGTGTTGAGAAGCCTACCAGGCAACCAAGGTGACAATAGGCACATCAGATGAGAGGTATGTTTCTATGATGAGTTTGATGCTAGGGATGTAATGTTTACACATGTTGAATGACTGTGGTAACTAGAAGAAAGGGTTTCTTAGTGGGCAGATGCTACAGTAGGAAGCACACATTCCTAGGCAAGAGGACAACAACAGAAGGAGTTAAGGATGGACTCTTGTATGATGGGTTGATGGTGTCCTAAGTGAGAAGAAATTGATGTGCCTAGATTTGTGCAATAACTTCTCTATTGCAGAAGCAAAGGGCAGATTGGAGAATTCTGGTGGCAACCATGTGTAAGCGTGTCCTAGGTATGAGGATGCCCTAACTAGGTGCAGATGCTACAATGATGACTTGGACACTTGTGCACTGTTAGAGGGCAGCGTGAGAGTGGACCAAGTGGGCACTTATGGTCTGGTGGAGGACAACGTGATAGTGTCCAAGTTGGATCCTGGTGGGCAACACCTTGATAAACAAAGGTGGTTGCTAGAGTGTTGATTTATGGTAGCATCAGATGTGCTATAGCATTGTAACTTTGTATATAGGCTAAGACACATGTATTCCATAAAACCCAGAAATGGTTTTGAAAAATTCCATTTAGAGATGGTTTAATTAAATTAATTAATCGTTTTTTAATGTTTTCCTAAGTCTAAACTTAGGGAAACTGATGAATTAAAGGGTATTAATTAAACTAAGTGTGAATCTTCTAGATAAAGTCATGGATCACCTCCAAGTTAATCTTAGCCCTTGATTATGTTTTAATATTGGCTGTTGAAGGGTCAACGAAAGAATATAATGAGGGTGAGGGGCCTATGGAAAGCACAATTGAGAAAATTGAGCATTTGACATTTTTGAGTTTGTGTGAGGAGACACAACTTTTGATCTGAATCGAATCACTAGGGCAGGGTTTGCTAAGTGATTTTGATTATGTGATCAGATTTAGAGAGGGGCAGATACAGTAACTGGTCAGGAGGACTAGGAGTACATTTCAGAGAGAGGCAACATTGACATAGAGAGAGGCAACATAGTCACTTGGAGGGGTGACGCAGTTCTTGAAGGGAACCATGCAAAAGTGATGCAGTGCCTTTTCTGATTAGTCCGAAGATAGCTAGAAGCTGGGGTTTCTGAGCCAAGAGGGACGAAACTCAGTTTCTGATCAGCTTGATCATTTGCAGAGGAGAGGTGACACAGTTCCAGAGTTTGCCCACGAAGGCTTACACAGTTGCAGCATAGGCATCACGCAGAGGCAGAGAGGGGCTTCACCAACGCTGTTCAATCAGCTGGGGATTTGCAGAGTGAGGTATACCTCACATTTTAATTTGTTGTCTATATTTCTCTGAAGGGTGAGCCAGATATTGGCACCCTAATTGTACTCAAGATTCTGCTGCTTAATATTACAAAACCCTCAGATTTGCTGCACTAGTTTTCTCGAGTTGGGTTTTTTCGGGGACTTAGTCCAAAAACAATTCCGTCAAATGTCGATGTTTTTCATTGTATTTTGTTCAGTTTGTTTCAACACTTAGATTTATTCCACAACATTATTTGTGTAGACTGCTTCAATAATTACCTCGGTATTTCAATGTAATGAAATAATTATGAAAAGTAATAGAAGTAATTCAAATTTGTTGTAGTAGGAATCCAAATTTAGGATTTTTCACATGGTATTAGAGCTTATTCAAGTTGAAGTGCAAGAGAAACAAGGGTGAACTAGCAGATCAATGCAGAGGAGATTGGGATCTGCGTAAGCAACATTAGACACTCCCAGAAATTATGTTGTCCAAGCCAGGAGGGAAATCCAGTGCAGAAAAGGCTCCCTCTGAGAGAGTTGACAGAGGGGTAAGCTTTTTCAGTTGGAGAAGAGGTAGCGTAGCAGACCAACGTAGTTGAAGGACGTAGTTACTGCACAACAGTGAGTGTTGGTGCATAAGCGTCAGAAAATTTCTGAAAAACACAGATTGGGGATTTCTTGACCTCAGAAAGTTTCTTACTGAAAAGAAGCTCAGTTTCTCCTGTGCAACAACAGAAGCACTGACTTACTCCACAAGGAGTGTGTAAGTCTAGTTGAGCAGAGGGTTAGAAGAAGAAATCGACAGTTGAGGAGATGGCCAGCAACGGACTGCGTGACCAAGATAGATTGGAGGGTGCCTCCAACTATGTTATTTGGAAATCAAGGATTGAATTTCTCCTTGTTGAACATGATCTAAAGGTCCTCAATAACAACACAGTTGCAGAGCCACTTAATGCAACACATTTGAGAGCCTTCAAGAAAAACATGGCAAGAGCCAAACGGTTGATCCTAGATGGTGTGAAGGATCACATCGTACCTCACATAGCAGCAAAGGGCACTGCTAGAGAAATGTGGGTAGGGTTGGAAAAGCTATACCAAGGATCTTTCGAGCAGCGGAAGATGTAGCTAGAGGAGAAGATGCGTAATACCAAGATGAAGAAGGGAGAGCGTTTTGACTCCTTCCTGTCTCGTATTCAGGATAACCAAGATTAGCTGTCAGCAGTGGGGGCAACACCTAAAGAGTCAGAGCTGGTAAGGCTCACTCTGAACTCTGTTTCAGAAGACTATCAGGTCTTTGTCTAGAGCATTCTGGGCAGAGAAAGGCTTCCAGGATGGGAAGCGATGTGGGCAGCCTTGCAACAAGAAGAGCTGAGGAGAGACCTCCTCAAAATCCATATGGAGGATGGTAACAACGGTTCGATAGTTAAGAAGGAGGAAGAAGATAAGACTGCCTTTGCATCAAAGGGGCAACAAAAGCAGAAGAAGAAAGATCAGTCCAAGATCAAGTGCTTCAAGTGTGGGGAAATGGGACATTATGCCACACAATGTCCTCTTAAGAAAAAGGGTAAGGAGGAGAAGCAAGATCCTCAAGCAGGCGCTGCCAAGATTGAGGCAGAAAGAGATTGTGCTATGTTAGCTCATATTTCGAAAGGTGAGAAGTGGGTTGACTTGGAGTTGTAGATCCAGAATCTACACTAGGCAGATCCTTGAGTATTTCTGAACTCTTGGATCACATGTGAGCTACGATAGCCTAAAGACAATAGCAGGATGGACAGTTGCAGTGGAAGATGAGAAGACAATGCAGTAGCCAACAATACTAGAACCTGATCAACGCAGAGAGGGAGCAACAACATTAGCAGTTGCGCAGCAACAACACAGTGCAGTGCAGTGCTCACACAGTGCAGAGCAACAACAACACAATTTTTTCAAAGTGCTAGTGTAGAAGTTAGTAGCAGTCAATCTTATTCTTCAGATGCAGATTTACTTGTCAAATTTCAGATGTTTTTCTGTTGCAATTAGCAATAGTGCAACAATGTAGCAGCATCAGTAGATGAGTAGCAACAACAAATGAGCAGCAATAGCGCAGTGTGCAAGTGGTGTAGCGCAGTGTAGAGTAGTGCTCACGTAGTGCAAAGCAGTGCTCAGGCAGTGCAATAACATGGTTGCATAATTCAGAGGGAATTGTGGTACAGTGGCAGTTGGCAACAACATGCAGAGTCAACAACAGTACAGATGCAACATTTTTGTGCAGTTGGTGATCAACATCAATAGCACAACAATAGATGATTCTAGAGGTCAGAACAACAACACATTGAGTTGTCTTGCTAGAGCACTTTCCTCGCTAAGAGGGAGTGTTGATTTATGGTAGCATCGGATCTGCTCTAGCCTTGTAACTTTGTATATAGGCTAAGACACATGTATTCCATAAAACCTAGAAATGGTTTTGGAAAATTCCACCTAGAGATGGTTTAATTAAATTAATTAATCGTTTTTTAATGTTTTCCTAAGTCTAAACTTAGGGAAACTGATTAATTAAAGGGTATTAATTAAACTAAGTGTGAATCTTCTAGATGAAGTCATGGATCAATCTTAGCCCTTGATTATGTTTTAATCTTGACCGTTGAAGGGTCAACGAAAGAACATAAGGAGGGTGAGGGGCCTATGGAAAACACAATTGAGCAAATTGAGCATTTGGCATTTTTGAGTTTGTGTGAGGAGACAACTTTTGATCAAAATCGAATCACTAGGGCAGAGTTTGCTAAGTGATTTTGATTCAGTGATCAGATTCAGAGAGGGGCATATGCAGTAACTGGTTAGGAGGACCAGGAGTACATTTCAGAGAGAGGCAACTAAGTCACTTGAAGGGGTGACGCAGTTCCTAAAGGGAACCACGCAGAAGTGACGCAGTGCCTTCTGTGATATGTCCGAAGATAGCTGGAAGCTGGGGTTTTTGAGCCAAGAGGGCCAAAACTTAGTTTCTGATCAACTTGATCATTTGCAGAGGAGAGGTGACGTAGTTCCAGAGTTTGCCCATGCAGGCTTACGCAATTGCAGCGTAGGCATCACACAGAGGCAGAGAGCGGCTTCACCAACACTGTTCAGATCAGCCGGGGATTTGCAGAGTGAGGTATACCTCACATTTTCATCTGTTGTCTAGATTTCTCTGCAAGGTGAGCCGAATATTGGCACCCTAGTTGTACTCAAGATTTTGCTTCTTAATAATACAAAATCCTCAGATCTGCTACACTAGTTTTCTCGAGTTGGGTTTTTCCGGGGACTTAGTCCAAAAATAACTGTGTCAAATGTGGATGTTTTTCATTGTATTTTGTTCAGTTTGTTTCAATAGTTAGATTTATTCTGCAACATTATTTGTGTAAACTGCTTTAGTAATTACTTCGATATTTCACTGTAATGAAATAATTATGAAAAATAATAGGAGAAGTAATTCAGATTTGTTGCAGTAGGAATCCAGATTTAGGATTTTTCACATCGAGTGGCAGTGTTGATGAGCTCAAGGGTCTGATCAACCGGGAGTAGTTTGTGTAGGCCTAGACTTGTGTGTGGAGAAGTACTTCTACAACAGATGATGGGCAATCCTCCTAACCCGTGTTCATTGTGGGAAATGGACATCTATT